>RCUC01160455.1:0-64323 GCA_003697995.1 Taxidea taxus jeffersonii | reverse complement strand
CTGGTCAGTTTGTGGTACAGGCTCTCTTACTGGCTTGCGGACAGCCCTCTTCTCACTGTGTTCTCACACGGTGAAGAAGGAGAGAGATTTCTCTCTTTTCCTCTTCTTATACCGCCACCAATCTCATCTGATTATGACCCAACCCTTAATTACCACCCAAAAATTCTCACTCCAAATATAGTCATATTAAGGGTTGGGACCTCAACATATGAATTTCAGGGAACGCAATTCAATCCAAAGCACTTCCCTTAACTAATTTCACTTGCAGATAACCATGTAGGATAAATGAATGAATAGAGACTAAGAAAAAGACAAAGTCAGAATCCATTTTAGAGTAAGTAAAGTCACTTAAATTGAATTTTTTTTGTATCCGAGCCATTGTTTTTGCAATAATACAGATCTGACAATGGCAGATACTGGAAAAACATGATGGGGCAGATGTACTTTGTACTTTGTACTTTGTTAAAATTGTTTAAGTAAATCAACAGGTATTTTCCCCAATTTTAAGTTGGCTTTAATTTAATCGTCAAGTCACCCCTTCTGGGATATTCTGAACATCTGAAAATAGCTGTCATATTTTCCCATTTAATTTCCTCGTCCGACATTTGAGTGCACCCCAATCCCTTTTATCAACCTGCTGCTTGCTGCCTTTAATGCTGCTGCGCTATAGCACTAATATGACGCTCACTTCAGTAAGAAGCTTTCTGCGTAGCTTGCTTTCATTTCCTGTTCTATTTGCTATAAACATAGTTATTTCCATTCTGTTGCTTTCAGTCACATATGGCATTTTGAAACAGTTAAATAAAGAGATTATCAATATTAGATCTATCTCAGCTGTAAAAACTACATTTATGGAGAAATATGATCTATTCAATTTCATTTCTGAAAGCCCAGCATCCAAGCGATGGTCATAAATTCACATGATTACCCTAAGCATTAGATTTTGCATTTGGATCACTATTTAACTGGAAAAGGAAATCAAACATTCATGCAAGCAAGGAAGCAGCTCTCTATTAATGACATGTGCAAGGAAACTGCAAAATATAAATGATTTTGACTAAGATCATCAATAAAACCTGACAAAATGACTCCATAGTATCTCCTTTCGGGACAGAGAGCATGAGAAGAATATTAATATTTTGCCAAATTCAACATTTTTCAGGAAGTCACTTTCTCTGTTACAAAGTTGTCAGGAAAACTAAAATAGTAAAAATGATATATACTATGGTCTGTAAAAACGCAAAATACATATTGACCAACATTTAATTGAAGACTTCCTGAATGAGCTTCAGTAACATCAATTATTTTAAAAATAATACTATTATAATCAGGTCTGATTCAGACCCTAAGAAATGATGTACCTAAAACAGTCACTTAACAAATAAAACTTTTTTTGGAAGTCATAATCTTAAGGATTACAGAAAATAAATACGCTCATTTAGAACATTCCTGCAGTGGAAAGGAATGATGCTTACATATCTGAGAAAATACATAAGGGAAATTAATATGGCATTTACTTTTTGCTATGATCTGGGAAAAATTCTGAGAAGTATTATTTCACTGAAAAACAAAGGCATTTGATTCATCTTTGTTCCATTGGCCCCTCTCCTGACAATAGTCCAACTTAACCATGAAAGGAAAAGGAGTCATCAAAGGAAGTCGCTTTCCTGGCACTCTGACTAACTTCTCCATGGTTATTCTGATAGTATATCCCTTAGGAATGTTTGGGTACTAAGACATATAGATGTTATTATAATTGAAAACCAAACAGGGGCTAATGTCCACCACAGGGGAGATAATTAGAAAAATCATGTATTGGGCTACTGTTGTGAATGATAATCAAGTAGAGCTCTATCATTTGATTACAAGCCTCATTCAGTAGAGCCCACGTGTTCTTGGACATGAAGTGATTAAGCAGTAAACATGCTGAGCTGCTGCTGGGGGGTAGAGGGACAGAAGAGATAGGAGGGATGGCAAGGAGTTGTTTATTAGCACAGCAAGGAAGCATCATGGTGCTGAACAGAAGAAAAGAGAACCAAATTGAAGAACAGTGCTCAGAGAAACTCAGAAAGGACACCATGATCTTACATAGACATTTCTGGTATTAAGCAATAAAACAGGCAACCCATATTTGACAGATCATTTTCTTGCCATTAGAAATAACAGATTTGATAAAGACTGAACTTTAAGATAAGTAAGTGTAAGCACAAGTGATGGTTATCATAATTATTAGCTGTGCCCATTTTCAGATGCATGCCCACTCCACTAATAAATGAGAATCTCCTTGATTGGGGTCTTGGCACTGTTAAAATGTGGCCTGGTAAATTCTGATCTACAAGGTTTGAGAGACTCTGGCACATATAAACATAAACACCTTTGAAAAACCAGCACTATCATCTCTGAAGCAAGAAAAGATATCTGAGCAAAACGTCAAGGAGTAAGAGCAACCTGGGACAAATTAAATAAAGTCCAGAGCAGATTCGACAGAAATAAAACATTTTGTTGGCTACACACTTAAGCAGGCCAAAATTAATACTAAAATCCACTATGTATTCCTTATGGCACATTTAAGTGTCGACAAACTTTCTGGCTTATGGATCTGAATTGAAGGAACATCTTGAATTTGTTTCTGGTTTTATTTTTTCCCCCAAATAGAAACTCTCCCATAATTTACTTAAGGACTTTCACAAAATTCCTGTTATGAATTGAGAACAAAATTAAAACTAGAAAACCTTTGGCCAAATCTCACATAGTATACAGCAAAGATCGCTTTGAAACTTGTTCTACCATATTAGAAATCTTAGTCTAATATCTAAATTTTTATCTAATCACCAGTAGGATCATTTATGCTTATTTCTTCCATTTCATCTTTTTAGGCTTCCCTTTTGGTGTGGGTGAACCGTAGTCCATATGATGTAATGTAATCTATGTGGTAAGTGCCTTTGGTTCTAAAGATTTTACAACATACTATCAAGTAAGAAACGTATTGCTAAGAATCTTTAGCGCTTATAAGAAACCTCAGGTTTAAATTTCCTAACTAGCAATTATTAAAGTAGGGGGACATAGACACTCTTTATGGCTAAGAATTTTATGAAGAAATATAATGAAAATATAAGGCAACCTAACACTATGCAAATGAATTGGCCATTAATAATTATAAAACATGGCACATATTCAAGAATATGAGACTTCCCAAAGCAGTGTGCCCTATGGAAATGTGTAAGAAGTGTTCTTTCTTTCAAAAACAAGCCAGTGGGGTAATTCTGAGCATTGATAAATGTCTGATAATTCTGATTGGACTGGTCCTTTGGAAAATCTCTTTCTCTTATATGCTATAAATGAATGTGGTCCAATGGGGTTAACTGTATAATAAATACTATCTCTTTCATTGGATATTGGAGATAATCCTCTAAATTGTAGTTATTCAGGTTATGTTTTAAAAAGCTACTGTCTGTAGCTTTTCATATAAATAAAAAGCCTTTTGATAAAAAGCTATTGTTTTATATATTATATTTATTTAGTATGCTGCCATGGCATATATTCATAACACAAATGTAAAATAACATGAAACAATGACAATAAAAAAAGATGTATACTCAATTGTGTTTTTAATGATTAAGTTTTGGATATTTTTCCAATGACCCTTGTACTTTCCTGAACCTGGATTGAAATTTAAGCCCCACCCCACCAGTTCTGCTCTAAAGACCCTAACAAGAATGCCCAAGAAATATTTTTAAATAGAGAGCTAGAATATATGACATCACTGTGTATCCATAACATTTAATGTCATGAATTTTAAACTATATCTCTGAAACATTTTTGGTTACAAAATGTAGCTGAAGAATGCCTTACCAAATAGTGATATGGTCAAAGGAAAGAGACATATAATGTTCCTCTATTCACTCAAAGATGACTGAACTCCATCTTCAGGCTGTGATACTGACCCAGTCATTGATATCTAACAGACATAGTTTCCCATTTAATAATCCCTTCAAACTTTAGCTGTTTGACCCCTCTGCTTTAATACCATTTTCCAAACATAGCAGTATGTCAGAATAAAATACAGAATTACCTGACACGTTAAACTACTACTTCCAAAAAATGTCCTATGGAATTATATGTGAGCTGATCAATGTATCTTTGAAAAACTTAAACTTATATAAATGCTGAATTAATATAAAAATTATTAAAGGAAGACTCTGTACAAAATTTTCCCAATAGTTGTATCAAATTAGTTATTGAATTTTCATTACAAATATGGCAATCTATATTAGTCAGAGTTTTCCAGTGAAATAGAATGAATAGGATGTATGTACATATATAAAGTCAGATTTATTTTAAGGAATTAGCTCACACAATTGTAGGGCATAACAAGTTCAAATTTTGTAGGGAAGTCCAGCAGGTTAGAAATTCTGGCAGAAATTGATGTTGCAGTGTTGAGTCTGAAGAAAACCTGAATGCAGAATTCCTTCCTCTTCAGAGAATATCAGTCTTTCAAATGACTGGACAAGGCCTACCCACATTGTGGAAGGTAATCAACTTTACTCAAAGTCTACTAATTTAAATGTTCATCACATCTAAAAAATATTTTCACATTAGCCTCACCAAGTTGACATAAAATTAACCATCATACTACCTATGTCAGGATTTCTCCTTTCATCTTCTTAAATATCATACTAAAGCAGCAAAGAAAAGGAATACCACCCTGTAACTTCAATTTTTCAGGGAAATTAGGAGACAACTATAATAAGCTGCTTTCATGTTATTTGTGTGGGCTACCAAAGAAGCTTAGATGGGCACAACCCATAAGGAAAGAGATCATAAGAAGGCAGAGGGTTCAAGACAGAGAGTTCAAGAGCATTTCTCTGACAACATCAACAAAGGCAGGGGAGTGCTCACTCAAAAATGCAAAATCTATATCTCTTGAACAGGAGAGAACATGACCTCTGGCCCAGATATGATGAAAAGGAACAGCAGGTGTGGGATGTTGTGGAAAGTGCACAAAGACACACAGAAGGAGCCATATTGGTAGGAAGCAGTCTGTCTCTATGGCAGCAGCAGGGGAGCCTTTAGGTTGTCAAGTCTAGAATGCTGCCTAACATCCTTTCATACTCCACTTTCATAGAAACCATCTACAAATAGCTAGTTCAGGAAATTCTAACTTATTCAATGATACATATAAAAGATGATGTGCAACAGAATCAGTATATAAATACTATTTAAAAATGGTAAAGATCACCAAATTAACCAAAAGATTAAAAATATTCAGAATTCTTTCATCTTTCACTGCATATATTGCAGGGCTCCGTCTCCACCTCACTTAGCAAAAGCTAAACTTAAGGAAAAGCTTCAAGGCCCCATATGATCTCACTTCCCATTACCTCTGGTTTCTTTTTTTTTTTATTTAAGATTTTATTTATTTATTTGACAGAGAGATCACAAGTAGGCAGAGAGGCAGGCAGAGAGAGAGGAGGAAGCAGGCTCCTGGCCGAGCAGAAAGCCCGATGCAGGGCTCGATCCCAGGGCCCTGGGATCATGAGCAGAGCCGAAGGCAGAGGCTTTAACCCACTGAGCCACCCAGGCGCCCCTACCTCTGGTTTCTAAACCTTTCTTTACCTAGCCTTCTTTCTTTTCCAAGAACATACAAGGCATAATCATCCCTCAAAGACTTTTCCTGTTCTTTCCTCTGCCTGGCATATTCTCCTCAAGAATCTCTATCACTAACTCCCTTAGCCCTGTCAAATTTTATTCAACTGTCACCTCCTAAGAGTGATCATCATGGGTCACATTATTTAAAATTGTGACAAATGCATCAACATTCCTTATCCCTCTACTGTGAGTGGTATTTCCCTGCATAACACAAGTCATAGTCTGACATGTTATTTTCACAAAATTTTAATTTTATGCTGTTTTATGTACTACTGTATTCTCAGTGCTTGCTACAGTGTAGGAACTCAAAATATACTTATTAAATAAATGAGAGAATATACTCTCTTCAGACAAATGTTTCCACAGAACAGATAAAAGACATGCTCAAACATATCTCTAAAAAATTTAGAAAACCAAATTAAACCTTCATTTCCCTAAAGGAAATTCAAAAAGGACAAATTTAGGCGCGCCTGGGTGGCTCAGTTGGTTAAGCGGCTGCCTTTGGCTCAGGTCATGAATCCAGGGTCCTGGGATCGAGCCCCACATCAGGCTCCCTGCTTAGCTTCTCTCTCTCCCTCTGCTTGCCGCTCTGCTTACTTGCGCTCTCTGTCTCATAAATAAATAAAATCTTTAAAAAAAAAAAAAAAAGGACAAATTTAAGAACTTAGGACAGAGACGGGGGACAACAGGGAAAGATGCAATAAGAACTGGGGGAAGACAGGAATAAGTGAGAAAAAAAGAAACATCATTTGTAGAAAAATGAATTTGAAATTTGATGAAAGAGACACTTCAGAAAACCCAATAAGGACCATATGAAATAGATACAAGTGGAGCAAGCAAAAAGTAATAGGAAATAACTATTTATGCAGATTAGAATAAATAAAATGTGCCATATCCATATAGTGAAATGCCACTCAATAATAATAATAAAGGAAAAAACTATACATAGAATACAGATGAAAGAAGCCAGCTTAAAGCCTGCATACCAGATGATGTCATTTTACATGAAATCTAGAAAAGGTAAAACTGCAGCAAGAACAACATAGATCAGAGATTGCCTAGGGCCAGGTGCAGGAGCCAGAATTGACTGCAAACAACATGAGAGAAATGGGGGGTAGGGGGTCATGAAAGTGTTCTAAAATTTCACTGTAATGGTTACTATACAGCTGTATACATTAACCAAAACTCGTAGAATTCTGTGCTTACGCTAAAAAAAAAAACCTCAGTAATTCTTTATGGCTTTGCTTTTGATTAAGGATTAGAGAGAAAATAATGTATAAAGAAAACAAAAAATAACATTTAATTCACACGTAATTGAAATTCTATAAGAAGAAAAATTGAAATAATGTTTAAATACTTAAAATCAAGAACACTTTTCTAAAAGAAATTTATTTTGGCTTATTAACTTATTAAATAAACAATATCATTTACTATATATCAAGCACAGTATTAAGCATCTTTTAAATGCTTAGTATCATAACAACCTTTTTTGTCAAATCCAATTATTTTCCCTATTAATAAAGATAAGGAGCCTTAGATCCAGAGAAGTTAAGTAATTTTATCAAGTTTGATTACTAAGTGGCAATGACTGTTGTATTTATGCATTAAAAAGGCATGTTATATGGATAAGTAAACTGAGTAGGATACTCATCAGCTATTTACTAACATAAGTGAGTAAAATTACTAGAGTTTAACTATAAAGCAGCAAGGGGAAATAACCAGATATCTGTAAAGGTAAAAAATAAGGCTGGCTACAGGAAAACTCCATGTCAGAAGATGGTGAAAAACATTATAAAACAAAAACATAATTTTTTTAAAAAGCCATTTACAGATTTTTATAGTAAGTGCAGGTGTCATGAAGTCATTGAAATTTTAAAATGAACAAATTCAGAAATTGCTGTTCACATGAGGTCCTCTTAAAAATGTTAGTAAAATGAGAATGGGGGAATTTATATTAAAATGTTAGGTGGTGATTAGGGTTCTTCAGAAAAACAGAAACAATAGAATGTATGTGTGGGGAGTGAAAAAGCGAGACAGACGGACAGGAAGACAGAGAGACATAGAGGTTTTAATTTTATTCAGTGATTTTGCAGGCTGGTAAATCCAAAATCTGCAGGGTAGACAGACAGGCTGAAGACCCAGAAGAGACAGTATTCCAGTGCAAGTCCTAAGGTAAATTTCCATAAAACAATTGAGAGAAAAATGGTCAAAGATTAATCCTCCTAAACAGCACTAGAATTAAAGGGCTTCACAGGAGAATTCTAACATATATTTAACAATCAGACCATTGAAATGCTCTTAAACTGCTCCAGGCATAAAAAAGAAAGCAAGCTTATAAAAAGAATATGGCATTGATACTACTAAGCCTTAAGACTATACTTTGAAAATAAACTATGGGATAATCTCACATAGATATTAATAGAAAAATCATAAATAATATACTGAAACAGAAAATACAGAAAAATTAAAGGTAACTGTACCATGACAAATTTTATTACATAAATGTAATGATGATTCAACATTAGGAAATCTATTAATATAAGTAGTATAAATTGCCACCACCTGTGATAAGAAAGCATTTGAAAAAATTTAGCAACCATCCCTGATAAACATTTAGTTGAATGATATAGAAGATTATTTTTGTAGGTGAAAAAAGAAATCAAATATTGTTCAACCTAATAATACCAAATGAAATGGAAGTCAGTGACTTTGTGGTAAAAAAAAACAAAAACCTATTTCAGCTCACAAGTCAATGGATTTATTTAGAGTAAGAAATTGTAGGTAGAACATTTTGGAAGGAGGTTATAAAATTACCACTATTTGCTGAGATGTGATTATTTACATGCAGAACCCAAGACAATGAACTAGAAAATTACTACAAAAAATTCAGTAAGCTAAAGGATTATTAAATTAATATTCAGAAACCAAAAGCTTTGGAACACCTGGGTGGCTCAGTCTTTTAAGTGTCTGCCTTAGGCTTAGGTCATGATCCCAGGGTCCTGGAATCAAATCGTGCACATCCAGCTCCTTGCTCAGCAAGGAGCCTGCTTCTCCTTCTCCCTGCCGCCCACCCCTGCGTGTACACTTTCTCTCCTCTCTCTGACAAATAAATAAAATCTTAAAAAAAATACAAAAACAACACTCAGAAACCAATAGCTTCATATATGCAAATAACAACCTTTAGAAAATATAAGGATGAATTATTCAAAAAATGGCGTTGGAATTACTGAGAAAAGTAAACTGTATCCATACCTCACACCAGACACAAAGATAAATTCCAATCAGAGCAAGTATTTAAAAAGTACATAAATGTGCCAGAAAAAAACTGAGATAATTACTTCCCAAGACTGGAGAGACAAAAGCCTTTCCATATAACTCAAATTCCAGACATCATTAAAGAAAAGATAGATTTAACTACACAAACATAAAGAAATCCTGCAAGGCCTATATATATATATATATATATATATATATATACACATATGTAATGGCCATGCAAATAAAAGAGGAAGACACAATGATTTTTTTTTAATTTAAGCTTTATTTAAACATATGATGTAACCCCACCACCCTCACCCAACCCCTCTTCCCCCCACCCCCCTCAGTTTGTTTTATGACATTAAGAGTCTCTTTTGGTTTTTCTCCCTCCCGATCCCATCTTCTTTCATTTTTACTTTTCCTACCACCTTAACTCCCACCCCCGTTGCATCTCCACTTCCTCATATCAGGAAGACACAATGATTTTTAAAATCAGGTAAAACATGTCTCAGTATAGGGGCTCCTACATATGGCTCAGTCAGTTAAGTGTCCGACTATTTATTTCAGCTCAGGTCATGATCTCAGGTTTGTGAGATGGAGCTCTACTCGGGGCATTGGAGCCTGCTTAAGACTATCTCTCTCTCTCTCACTCCCTCTGCATCTCCTCACCCTGCACCCAGGAGTGTGTGCTCTCTCTCTCTCTGTGAAATAGATAAATCTTTAAAAAAATAATAAAAATAAAATAAAAATCTTAAAAAGTGTCTCAATATATAAATTCCAGAAATTTTAGTACTAAGGAATATTAATAAGAAAAAAACAATAATCTAATAGCTCTTTGGTGAAAGGATATGATCATACAGTTTACAAGAAGGCAAATGCTCTTTAAAATATGGAAAGCAAAGCATAAACTTAATGAGAATAAAAGAATACACATAAATGATACAGAAATGCCACTTTTTTGACTTATAGATTTGGAGAAAAATAATAATATTACATTATACATTGTCAGTAAGGCTGTGTGGAAGCCAGTTTTATAAATTTTAGAGTAAGTACGTATTTGCAGCTTTTATGATGAGCAATTTGGTAATATCTATGAAAATTACAATTGCATATATATTTTGACCCAGTAATTTCAGTTCTGGGAAGTTTTCCATGAATACTTTAAAAAAAAAATAATATCAGCAATAGGGGGCACCTGGATGGCTAAGTTTCTTAAGGAGCCCACTCTTGATTTCAGCTCAGGTCATGACGTCAGGTTTGTGAGATCAAGTCTTGCATTGGGCTCCGTGTTGGGCATGGAGCCTGATTAAGATTCTCTCTCTCCCTCTTCCTTTCCCCTACCCCCGTCCTGCTCATGTTCTCTCTCTCTCTGTAATACATACATACATACATATATACATACATACATAATATAAATGATAGATTACTAATTATATTTTTTAAGTTTTCTTAAAAAGCAAATGTTCATCAGTAGGGAGCTGTTTAAATTATGACCTGTATAAAGCAATATTATGCAATTGTAAAAAATGAGAAAGCACTTAAGGGTGCATATAGATTTATTAAGTGAAAAAAAATCATAGTTTATAATAGCATGTGTAGAATACAACAGTTTTGTGAAAATAGGAACATAAGAATACATATTCATATTTGTTTATACATAAAGAAACTGATAATAATTGGTTCTCTATAGGACAAAGGTGATAAGAACAAGGGGCAAGGAAAGGTCTTTTTTTTGATGACTTAATATTTAGTGCATTTTGTAATTTGGGGCTATAAAAATATTATCTAGTAAAAAATTAGTTTTTAAAAAAATTATAAATTTTTGGGTGCCTGGGTGGCTCAGTGGGTTAAGCTGCTGCCTTCTGCTCAGGTTATGATCTCAGGGTCCTGGGACTGAGTCCCACATCGGGCTCTCCGCTCAGCAGGGATCCTGCTTCCCTCTCTCTCTGCCTGCCTCTCTGCCTACTTGTGATCTCTCTCTGTCAAATAAATAAATAAAATCTTTAAAAAGAAAATTATAAATTTTAATGCTTAATATTGTGTGACTATATCTGAAACTTAGCTTCCTATAATATAGAGCTGTGTCTTTATTCCATTTTTAAATACTCAGTCAACAGTTCCAATCCTGTTTATTTCTGCATTGCTTTCATCTAGTACAGCTGCCCAAATGTTTTTATTTAACATATAGCTTGAAATTTGAATTCATATTGGTTAGAAAAGTTTTTGTGAATGTTTTAAAGCAGTAAAAAAAAAAATACATTATTTAAGTCACTGATTTTGTAGCCCTCCCATCCTTCCCCTCCCTTCTCCAAAAAATAAGCAAAAAATAAAGAGTACATCATACTGGGAAGTCACTGAAAAGTCAGTTCAAACCAAGCTCCTTCTGTTCCCTTCTGTTCTTTCTACCGCCACCACAACCATACGTACACCCACTTGAAAGTGAAACTATAGGATTGGAGTAGTCCAAGGAAATTGTACTTAGATTTGATGTTTTCCGAGACAGTAGACTAAAATTAAAATGCTACCATGCTGTCCAAAAACATCTGTTGAAATTTATATATTGATATGTGAAAAATGTTTATAGTGTTGACACCATGTAGAAATTAGGAGAAGATGTATTGTTAAGATCAGCAGTCACTGAATAGGTAGCGTACATGAACTCCACTGGTCGTTGACTAATGCATGCTGACTGGGCATTAATGGCAGAACCAAAAATGACCCTATGGATAGGCCCTAAGATTCCATGTAGAAGGAAAAAGAGGCAGCTAGGCCAAAACTTCCATTTGTCCCACTATCTTGTACTCCCTGGACCAGACCAGCCACCAGCCAAATACCACCAATTGATCTAGGTCAACACAATGTGTGGCAGTGGAATTACCTAGCCAAGCTCTACCCAAATTCCTAATGCCTCAAATTTTGAGATATGATAAAGTGTTTACTATTTTTAAGACACTAAATTTGGGGGTGTTTGTTACATAGCAGTATATAACAGGGATGATAAATACAAGAAAAATTATTAACTGAACTGAAGATATAATTTGGTATATTTTTTTAAATGAAAAATGTTTGAGTTGATTTGACTTCCCATCTTCAAAAGCAAAAAACCCTTTCCTAACAACGTGCTATTTAACTAAGATCAATTTTCATCTCCCTATGAGTATTTATTCACTTTTCAACCTACTTGCAATTATGCTACTCTGACTCACATCAATTAAATACTGTATTTTCATAATGCAAAGAAAACTAGAAATTGTAAAAATTAAGAAGCTATTTCCTCAATGTTTGAGTAGTTATTCATATGATAATATCAAAGATTCATAATGAGCATATTTTATTAGATATCAACCACCTCAATAATAGTGATAATAATTTTTCAGTTATTCTAGTCCTTTTTCATTTTTCAACCTATAAATCCAATATTTCTAAAACTGAAGATCTGGCAGGCCTCTGGCGGCCTGACAAGGCTCCTTTAATAACTCTTTCTTGGGAAGAACAGCAATGCTGACATGGGCCTGCGTAGAGAAGTGTCCTGTTTAATATTAGCTTTCCATCAGTCCAGTGGTGTGACTGAGACTCTGAGCTACATTGCTTTAGGCCTGCTGGCAAGAGAAAACCTGTTTAATTACCTGCCCCAGCTGTACTTACTAAGTGGAATGATTATTAAATCTGTCTCTCTGTTTCACAGTTTCAGTAAACAATTCAAATCTATGCCAAGAGGAATGGAGGACATAGATTCTGAAGGAATAGGCAGGATTAAAATCCTCATCGTGACAGGTGTTTTAAGAGTATTGTTGCCTAGGGCTCAGCCAACCCTCTGTCCTCTAATATAAAAATGGAAGGTTCTTAGATGATCTGCCAACTTTGTAACTGAATGTAACCTCTCATCATTTATCCACTTTATTGTCCAGTTCATGTTCAAAGGAAGATAATTCTTGGCCTTTTTCTATTTTTTTACCTACCGAAGGATAATTTGAGTCCTTACTCTGAAGTCCAAAGACATGATAAAACCACAAATGTGTATTGCTTCAATTTGCAGATTCCCAACATCTGTTTCTCAGAGTTGATTGCTCTCCTACCATTTGTAGCAAAGGGCACTAACAGCTATTCTCAGAGAAAACTAAATGACCTGCTTCCATTATAATTCCTGCTATATTGTAAAAAGTGATGTAAACTTTAATTCTACCCATAATATATCCATGTTCATAATATATAAAAATAATGGTTGAATCATTAAAATGTTTATAAAATAGAGTCTCCAAGAAGATGAAATGTGTTTATTTTGTAGTCTAAACTATAATTTTAAAGATCTTCTGCACACTCCTCAGAGGTAAGGACCAAAGTTTGGAAACTGCCCTCCAACTTGTACTCATGCTTTTTTTTTTTTTTTTTAAGATTTTTATCCATGTATTTTAGGGAGTGAGCACAAGCAAGGAAAGTGGCAGAGGGAGAGGAAGAAGCAGGCTCCCCACTGAGTAGGGAGCCAGATGTGGGGCTAGATTCCAGGACCCTGAGATCATGCCCTAAGTGGAAGGCAGATGCTTAACTGACTAAACCATCCAGGCGCCCCCATACACATGCTTTTCTAAAAGTGTTTCTTCATTCATAAAAGCCCTTTGTTGTTTAATTTTATAACTTATTGTTCTTTGGTATTACTTCTCTTTATAAACCAGTGGTGAATTAAATCTCATTTTTGCCTGTAAACTTTAATATAGGATTTGTTAAATTTTGCAACCAGAAAGTAAACTAGCTTTTACAGTACTTTCACTTGTGGCATTGATTATGTATCTGGATCTAAGTGCCAGTTTAAATAATAGAGTATCACTTTTAATATTTCACAATTAAAATTCATTTCTGTTTTACAATTTTGTTTGAAATTTTAAATCAGGATGTTAGCACCATGATGTAGCAACTCATAGGTTAAATAAATATGGTAGGCCATCAGAATTAGCCAGAGGAGTGCTATATTTCCCTCCTGTCATGTATACTAGACAGAAATTTGGTGTGACTACAAATATGCCAAATATGACTACAAACCATAAAAATAAAGAGTTCATGACAAGCATTTATGAAATTTATAAGGGAGAAATGGCACCCTTTCCTCACCCCATTAACCCATAAAGTTTGCAGTATAAATAATGCATTGTCATTTGGGATAACTATACACTGTGTCTGGCCAGCCATAATTTCTTGAGTAAGCCACAGAGACAATATCAATATTGAATAAAATACAGCAATTTAAGCATGTCTTTATGCCCATTCTTTACTGAGAGGTTTATGCCAATAATTTTGTCCAGCTATATGATATGTCACAGGGCCTTTGTGTATCTTTGGGATCTAAATCATAGACATGAGGAATAGTGTAATAGAGGAAAAACACTCTGGAATTCCCATTCTGAGTCTAATCTGAGTTTGATTCTTAACCATGTGGTTTACTTTTTATGTTATCTGAAACTCATTATTTCACTTTTTTTCTTTTTAAATTATTTATTTTTTCCTTTTTTAATGAGTATCTCTGATAAATAAAAATGCTTGGTCTCCTGCTCATAGGATGGTCACTTTTGTCCGTCAGCATCTTTGGTTTATTGGGAGCTTTTGTTTATTTGGTTTTTATTACAGTATAATTGACATATAACACTGTATTTGTTTCAGGTAGAGCATACTGACTCGATATTTGTATATATTGCAAAATGATCACCATGAGAAATCTAGTTAACATCGGGTTACAAGTTAAAATTTGTTTTTCCCTTCCAATGAGAACTTTTAAGATGTACTCTCTCAGCAGATTTCAAATATGCAATGCAGTATTATTAACTATGGTCACCGTGTTGTACACTTTATTCCCATGAATTATTTATTTTATAACTGAAAGTTTTTACCTTTCATCTCATTGTTCTTTTTTTTTTTTTTGAAATATTTTATTTATTTGAAAGAGAGAGAGCTCACACGAGTTGGGGGAGGGTCAAAGGAGGAGGAAGAGGGAGACAAAATCTGGAGCAGACTCCATGCTGAGCATGGAGGTAGATACAGGGCTGATCCCACCACCCTTAGCTCATGACCTAAGCCAAAACCAAGAGTTGATGCCTAACTGAGCCACCTAGGCACCCCTTATTTCATTCTTCTTTATATCAGTTCTTCATCTGTGAAATTAAGGGTTTAAGATGATCATTTGAAAGTTCTCTTCCAAGCTTGATACTCAAAAAGTTATTAAGAGTTTATTATTATTGGATGGTTGTGAGGGTTAAATTACTGAATTATTTTACCATATACAGGTTTAGCATAGGACCTGGTACAGAGTGAATTAGTACAAAGTGAATGCTCACTATGTTTACCTAAGGCCAAACTTAGCCTGTCGTATGCTGTATAACTTCACACTGGAACAGATTAGCATTAACTCAGGTTCTACCATAATTCATTAGTCATCATCAATATTTGGTTCTCCTTTCCCTCTGGGCATACTGAATGATGTAGTAAAGGCATTAGGGTTCAAAGCCTAAGAAGAATTCTTCAGACATTTTTGGTACAAAAAAGTGATTTTATTAAAACACAGGGATGGGACCCATGGACAGAGCTGTGCTGGGGTCATGAGGAGTGGTCCATTAAACATTTTCAAGTTGGGAGAGGGTTAGGGAGAATGTAAGCCTCTAAGGAATTTTTGAAACAAGATTTCTAGGACCTTGAGGGGGCTAGCTATTGTTGAGAAAACATCATTTATTACTGTCTAATAGAACCTGAGTCATGAGACCCTTCAGATGTATGTTGGTGGGTCATATGCTTGGGGGATGATTGCCAACATGTATCTTGGGGGATAAAGATAAAGAAGTTTCCAAAGGAACTTTTTACATTAAAGTAGACTTACAGGGGGTACCTGAGTGGCTCAATGGGTTAAAGCCTCTGCCTTCGGCTCAGGTCATGATTCCAGGGTTCTGGGATCGAGTCCTGCATTGGGTTCTCTGCTCAGTAGGGAGCCTGCTTCTCCCTCTCCCTCAGCCTGCCTCTCTGCCTACTTATGACCTCTGTCTGTCAGATGAATAAATAAAACCTTTAAAAATAAATAAATAGATAAATAAATAAATAAATAAAGTAGACTTACAGGATCCTGGGGGTTAGGCTAAGATTGCCTTTTGCTCTTAGGAAAGTATTAACATTGAGACAGCTGAGTTCCTAGAGCAATGTCACTCTGCCTGTTTCAAGGATTGTTCATGAGCTATAGACAGTAAGAAAATTTACTAATTTTTTTTTCTTCTGCCTTTGTTTCCCACATCCCTGAAGATTACATTTATCAGGTTTTGGCATAAAGTGTAAGTTGGATGAGGACATATGACTAGTTCTGACCAAAGAAATGGAAGCAGAAAAAAATTGTTACTTCTTGGCTCAGGTGAGAAATGTCTATGAACATTCCCCCTGACTATCCTTCCTGTACTGCTAGGACATGACTCCATTGTTGCAGGTACAAAATGGTGACACTGTGACAGCTGGGATCCCTGAGTGCTTGTGTGGAGCAGAGATCCCTCACAGTCCACACAGGATACATACCAGGAGCAAGAAATAAACTTGCTGTTAATCCACTGGAATTTTTTTTGTTTGTTTTTGATGCAGCATAACAGCCTATCTTAATATCCTTTATGCCATTAAAATAAATTTACACACTTCCCAAGGGGTATATTTAGCCCTGCCTTCCTCAGTGCCATTCAGAACCAGTTATTTATTTCCTTTACCTCAAGTTCATAATTAAACCACAAACCAATTTGGTTAATAATTAATATATTTACCTCTGTGGGGAAGGAAAAATAAATTTTCCTCTACTCTTCCAGGTTCTTGGCTGAGACCACCACCCCATGATAATAGGAGAAAAAGAAATAGAAGTAATATCATATCTATCTCCTTTACACATAGGAGAGACCCAGGAAAACTGTTTAACTCCCCCAAATTGCCTAAGTCACCACCTTAAATACCATCTCCAGCTAAAGACAAAAGAAAGATACTGGGTGTTGAGTGAGGCGGAGGAGAGCAGTTATGGAAGGTTATCAGTCAAGGCACATTAAACAAGTGTATAATTGTTATGCAGATTTAAGTCTGTGCCTTCTTCAGGGGTGAGAGTTTCTAGGGATTAGGTCGTCTTCCTGGTACAGAGAGGGAAACACCCTTACCCAGGGAGATTTCTCTTGTAAACGTAAATATTACAAAAGGGGTAACTTTTACTTGGTTTTCATAGCTTCTCCTATGTTGGCTCTTTCTTAGAAATAAAAAGCCTAAAATGATCTTTATACCAAAGATACATTTTTGGTGTGACAAATTCTACTCCCCTTCATCTCCTAAATCTTTCTCACATGTAGCTCTTTGTTTCTAATCTTGCCATTACTCTCCTAATCCAGGCCTTTGGCTGTTCTCACAAGGTTACTGCTATAGCCTCCTGAGAGGTCTCACTGCCTCGAAATTATACCACTCAGATCTCTTTACCTTTGGTTAAATTCAAAATGCAGTTTTGCCTTATTGATCTCTAAAAATTTAAAAATATTTTTATTTCAGGAGCCCAAGCATGACAGTGTGACATAAAAGGTCTTTCCATGACTTGGCCCATTAATCTCTCCATTTCTCCCTTTTCTTTGCCTTGAAAACTATAGTCTAGGAAATAGTGAGTTGTCTATAATTCTAGATACACTGTGGCAATTCACACCTATCTGACATTGCTCATGCTCTTCCATTTACCTAGAATGACCTCCCACTCACTGACTCATTTCTGTTCATTTGTCATGATTCAGTCACATCTTTCTTAAAATCCCAGACTTTGTTTTACTCTGCTGTTGCTACACCTACTTTGTGTGTACTTCTAAGCCTGTTGTTACCCTATTATAATGAAATTGTTCGTGTCTTTTTTGCCTACTAAATCAAGGCACCTAAGGCATGTCATATATCTCTGTATTTCTCACCTGCCCCTATCATGCATCCTAGTGCTCTGCAAATGTTGGTAGAAAAGTCTTACCCCTGATGATCACTGTTCTTAATGCCTGAAAATCCCATGCTGTTGTCTCTGATTCAGCCTTTACTTGCTCCCATTTTGCCATCACATTGCCTCCTCACACAGTAGTCCTTCTGACTGAGCTTCTGTTTCAGTTTTCTGGTTGAGGCAGAAGCTATGCATGCCATAGACCAAACCCCCTCAACACAGACTAACCCCATGGTGCTGTTGTCATTTTCATTTTTTCAGAGCTAAACTCGGTTCCATATACACCCTGCTAAGAGGATGGATCGTCCAGAAACAAACTTATTACTTTATGGTTCATGATGTCACCATCTTTTTGACATCAAGTATCACCCCTTTTCTTAGAACCTTCCTTCCTTACACTACCTATTGGATTAAACAGTTGATATCTAGCTGACCCAAGTCAGGCCCAAAAGACCACAGTTCTATATTCTGCTTTTCAAAGATAATCACTCTTCTGCAACAGAAAGAACCATTTTTCAACATCTGCTCTTGCCTCTGTACTTTACAGAAAACATAAGAGGCTTGCAGCCCAGTTCTAAAAAATATTTCCACTTTTTTTTTTGGAGAAAGAAACAGGTAAAGAAAAAAAAAAGGTAGTTCATATTAAAGTGGTAGGTGACATAGTGATATCATCCAGAATAAAAGGAATGAAGTTTGAAGCAATAAAATACCAGTACATGGAGAAGCTGAGATCAACTGCAGTAGTAACTGCATTGTACATTTTCAAATTAAAATCTTTTTAATTTGGACAATGTCACAATTTTCAGTTACTTTATATTAAAAATATTACAAGGGGGAAGTGGAATTATATAATTAATGTAACTGTATAATTAAAATGCACATATAATTAATTTTATAATTAGGCTCATTCCACAGAAATTATGCCCAGTAATAGTCACCTTTGTCTCTACAAGAAAGCCCTGTCAGGTTCTCAAGGATCACTCAGTGTGTTGATGATTAGTTAAAGTCTTTGTGTTAGGGTCCACTTGGAACGCTTTTGAGAAACAAATCCATTCTTCATATGCCCTTTACTACCACCTACTCACAAAAGAAGAAGCACAAAGTAACCCTATCTGGCCAATATAGGGATTGAAAGAGCAGATGTAAAAGACTCCATTATATGAATGAGCAACCTGTGGGACTCAAAAGGGCCCCAAATTTTGTTGAATGCTTTGATGTCAATCTGTTAATATTTTTTTAACAGAGGACCCGTATTTTCACTGTGCATTTGATCCCACAAATTTTGTAGTTGATCCTGGCTGAAGCAGTAGTTACCAGTTTCTCACAAAACTGTTGCAGAATTTCTTTTCCTTGGTGCCCACAGTTCTTGGTCACACTGCTTCAAAGAATGAAGAGATATACCAGACAAAGAGTGGTGGACAGCAAGGCAAAGTTTATTGAGCCATAGTACAAAGCTCCCAAAGACAGAGGAGACCCAGGAGGGTTGCCCTCCAAGTTTCTAATCTTGGGGTTTTGATGAGAATGTTGGTGAGCTGTTTTAATCTGATTAATCCTCCTTGCACCTGTCACCAGTCAGGTTTTTGTCCATGTGCTGATCTATCTATCAGGTAGTTGCTCCCATGGGAAAGGGTGGAAGGCTCTTTCCAGGGTGGTGTAAAGTCCTTTTAATGATAGTTTCCTCTTAGGTTGGGCCCCTTGTCCCTGCCTGCCTTTCTTCAGGACTATCCTTCATTAAAACCTTTCATTAAAGTGCTATCAGCCACTCACAGTCTGTGACATGAATCTGGGGGCACATGTGCAAAGTGAGAGTTAATTCTTCCTTATCTATAATTGTTGACCTTTCTAAAAGTCCTAGAAAATGTATAAAAGTGAGACAAAGAGAAAAAAATACATGACCCAGAAATATAGCTGTGATCATCACTACAATGTACACCAAATATTTAACTATCTTGGGATGAAAAATAATTTCCCTTTATCCTCCTAGGTTTTTGCCTGAGAATCTCTTGTAATAAAAGATAGATTAATGGAAAAAAAAAAAGAAAGAAAGAAAGCAGAGGTATAATGACATATATACTTCTTGTATAAGTGAGAAATATCAAGAAAACTGAGTAACTCCCCAAAATGTCCCTAGCTGCCATCTTAAATACCATTCCCAGCCAACAACAAAAGATGGTGAGGGAGGGGACAGTTATAGGACATTATCAGGCAAATCACTATAAACAAGGCTATGGTTGTTATGCAGATTCAGTGCCTGCCCTGCTAATAAGAGTTTCTAGGGTTTTAGTCCTTCCAGTCCTGAGAGGGAGCTATCCTTACAAATGGACATGTCCCTTATGAGTATAAATGTCTCTAACAGAAGATAACTTCTATTCTGTTGCAGAGTTTTTCCTATGTTGTGCTGTTTACTCAAAATAATCAGCCTAAAATAATCCCTATGCCGAAGAGATATATTTTGGATTCAAATTCTGTTTTCCTTCATGTGCTATTAACAGAAAATTTGGTGAGGAAAAGGTCATTTTTAAGCTCTAAGTCTCCTGAAAGGAAAACATATAGATGAAAGTGTATACAATTATCTTCACAACAGCTAATATGCACCTTTTCCTTTGTAATCCAAATTGTAAGAAGAGTTGTTAAAACTTTAGTTGTATCAGTATAAAATTGAACTATTTTCTTTATACTTCATCAAACTGCAACCCAGTTGAGAACTGTTGCATTGTAAAGAGCTGTACTTTGTTTACAATTAATTCATTGAGCTTTCCTTTTAGTAGTCTTGATCAGAACACTTTCATTTGTTATTCATGCTGATTTACATAAATACTCCACAGCATTTTCCTATTAAAGGACACTTAAAATGAAGGGCAACATTTGCTTCTCTCCTCTTCTGTGCAATTTATTTCATGTTTTCTTTGAAGAGGTTGTTATGATCAGCAGACAGGAGCTAGTGAAAACATAATTTTAAGTCTTGAATGGTGATCATTTTCAGTCTTTTAAAGACTGCTAGCCTTAATTGATTTGTCTCCAGTGTGAACTGAACTGCTATGTCTGAAGAGAAACTAACTTTAATCTCTCTTATACTCTGAGAATCTAAGCATAATGTATAAGTTGCTTTAAAAAATGATATAACTAACGCATTCATTCATTCATTCATGTAGTACTCAAAAGTATTAGTTAGGTATCTTCTTTGTGCAAAGCACTGTCCTTAGGCATAGGAGATATAAAGATAATAAAGAACAGGAAAAAACAAACATAATCTATAACCTAGAACATGAAGTCTAGTGAAAGAGGTAGCATTTAATAACTAATCATGAAAACAAAAGCAAATAGCATCTGTGGCAAATATATGAAAGAGAACTAATCAAAGAGCAGAGACATATGGAGGAAGTCAGATGGGTTCTGAAGTAACATACTTGATGAAGATCTAAAAATTAAGTAGTGTGCAAAGGGTAATTACAGTAATTATTTACATCAGAATCAAACATTTAGGAAATACATTTAAAAAAAGATATTATCTTCAAATAATATGAGATACTTGGAAATATTTCTTTAAAAAACATGTTCAGAAAATGCATGGAGGAAATCAAACAGTGGATTTGAGGATGTAAAACAAAACTTAAAACATCCATGCAGTAGGGGCACCTGGGTGGCTCAGTCAGTTAAGCATCTGATTCTTGATTTTGGCTCAGGTCATGCTTTCAGGGTTGAGATCAAGCCCTACTTTGGGCTCCACACTGGGCATGGGGCCTGCTTAAGATTCTCTTTCTCCCTTTCCCTCTGCCCTTCTCTCTGCACACATTCTCTCCAATAAATAAATAAGTGAATATCGATCCACTAAAAACTCATCAAAATTGTGTCAGTTCTCCACAAATTAGTCTCTAAAGTCAATGCAATTTTCACCAAAATTCAAATAGAGGCTTTCACTGGGGTTGATAACCTAACTCAAAAAACTCTATAAAAGAATAAAGGGCTAAGAACACCAAAACATTATTAAATAAGAAGAAAATTTACCAAATGTCAAAACCTACTTTATATAGTAAGTTGTAATATGTTCACTACTGATACAAGAATTAAATAAATGAATCAAGCAAAGAATTCATGATATAGGACATATTTGATATTGTAAATTTGCAGGAGAAGTATGGACTACTTAGTACATGGTGCTTAGACTTTTGGTTATCTATGATCATAAAATATGTCCCTACTTCATATGATATACAAATGTAAATTTTAAGTCTAAATACAACATTCAGCACAATAAATATGGGAAGCTCTAAAACTTTGATAAGAGTATATAGGACAGTATTCTTACAGTCTCAGGATATGGAGAGATATCTGGACAAGAAGCAGAAAAAGCAGTATGTAAGTTTTAAAAAACCTGAAAAATTTAATTACATTAAAATTTTAAATCTTTTCAATAAAAGTTATTATAGACTAATTTAAAAGACAAGTTAGAGAGATAGTCTAAGATGGAGGAGTAGAAGATCTTAGTTTTGTCTGGTCCCAGAAATTCACCTAGATAACTATCAAGTCATTCTGAACAACTGCAAACTCAACCGGAGATCTAAGAAAAGAATGCCTGCAACTCTACAAATAGAAAAATGACTACTTTCTGTTAAGGTAAGAGGTACAGAGAAGTGAATCCAAGGCCATATATGGGAAGATAAACCACGAGGTAGGGAGCCTCTGTCTGCCAGCACCAGCAAGTGATATAGCAGCAGAGGGCAAAATCAGAACTTTTAAAAGTCTGCTCCAGTGAGGGCATCCCTGCCTGAACAACGCTCATGTGGTGAAACAGAGGATAATCCTAGATGGGACACTGTGGTCCCAGGATCCCTGGGGTCACAGGAAGACTAGGGGTGCCTGAATGCAGCAGCATTCCCAGGTATCTGAGCAGGAAAACTGGCGGCAATCAGTGAGCCTAGGAGAGGGCGCTTAGCTCAGGGTTACCATATACTGTGAACCTCGGCCTGGTCAGGCAACTGTTCTCTGAGCAGGGGCCCAGCAAGTTGCAGAACCACCACAAGATCCCTTCTTCCTCCTCCAGGAGGAGCAGCACAGGTGCACATTGCAGGAGTCTGCAGGGTTTGGAGACTCAAAGTGGAGTCACGTGTCTGAAATAGAAACACTGGGTCATAGGCTGGGTAAGCATGCACTGAAGAAGACCAGGGAGACAGGAGTGATTGACTGCTTTTCTCTGAGGGTGCACTGAGAAGTGGGGCCCTGAGCTCTGGGCTCTGGGGATAGAAATTGGGAGGCTGCCATTTTCATTTTCATCCTCTGATGCAGTACAGAAAGCCTTGAGGGAACAAAAGCTACATAGAACAAGCCAAAGCTGCTTACATAGCCTGGCCCCCTGGCAAGGGTGGTACAGTTCCCCCAGGAAAAAGACACCTGAGAATCAGTGCAAGAGGCCCCACCCCCAGAAGATCAGCAAGAACATCCATCTAAGACCAAGTTTACCCATCACACAGAACTGCAAAATTCTGGCACTAGGGGAAAATAGTATATAGAATTCATGGGGTTTTTTTTTGTTTTTTCCTCCACAATTATTTAGTCTTCCAATTTTAATTTTAATTTTCTCTTTCCATTTTCAACAGATTTCTTATTTTGTCAGCTCTTTTTAAAATTTTTTTAAATTTCCATTTTTACACTTAAAGTCTATCCTTTCATTATATTTTGTTTTATTTTTGTATTTATATAAATTTCTTTCTTTACAATTTTAGAATGCAGTATCTTCTAACAAACAGTCCAAAATACACAAGATATAATGCATTGCTCTGTTATGTTCACCTGTCCATTTATATTCCTTCTTAATTTTGGGGTCTTAATTTTCATTTTTATAGATACATTCTATCCTCTTGATGTATTCAATTTTATTTTTGTACATATATAAGTTTTTCTTTCTTTACAGTTTTGGGATCCAGTTTTCTAACAGACCAAAATACACACAGGATCCAGTATATTACTCTTTTCTATTCACCTGTCTGATTATATTCTTTTGTTAGTTCATTTGTTTCTCTTTGGTTTTGTGTCTTTTCTGATTTGTTTAGTATATATTTCTCTGGGGTTATTGTTACCATTTTAGTATTTTGTTCTCACATTCATCTATTCTTCTTTGGACAAAATGACAAGATGGAAAAACTCACCTCAAAAAAGAGAACCAGAGGCAGTACTGACTGCCAGAGACCTAATAAGTATGGATATAAGTAAGATGTTGGGACTAGAGTTCAGAATAATTATTATAAGATACTAGTTTGGCTTGAATAAAAAAGCATAGAAGACACTAGAGAAACCCTTTCTGGAGAAATAAAAGTACTAAAATCTAATCAAGTCAAAATAAAAAAGGCTATTAATGAGATGCAATCAAAAGTGCAGGCTCTAACTGCTAGGATAAATGAGGCAGAAGAGGTAATTAGTGATACAGAGACAAAATGATGGAGAATAAAGAAGCTGAGAGAAAGATAAACTACTGATTATGAGGGGAGAATTCAAGAGATAAGTGATACCATAAAGTGAAACAATATTAGAATTGGGATCCCAGAATAAGAAGAAAGAGAGAGGGGACAGAAGGTATATTGGAGCAAATTATAGCAAAGAACTTCCCTAATCTGCGGAAGGAAGCAGGCATTCAAGTCCAAGAGGCACAGAAATCCCCCCTCAAAATCAATAAAAATAGATCAACATCTCAACATATACTAGTGAAACACACAAATCTCAGAGACAAAGAGAAAATCTGGAAAGCAGCTCAGGAAAAGAGGCTGGTAACCTACAAGAATAAAAACATTAGATTGTCAGCAAACCTATCTGCAGACACCTGGCAGAACAGAAAGGACTGGCATGATATATTCAGAGTGCTAAATGAGAAAAATATGCAGCCAAAATGCTTTATTCAGCTCAGATGTCATTCAAAATAGAAGGAGTGACAAAAAGCTTCCAGGACAAACAGAAACTGAAAGAATATGTGATTACAAAACCAGCCCTGCAAGAAATATTAAAGGGGATCCTTAAATCAAAAAGAGAGCCCAAAAGTAACATAGACTAGAAAGGAACAGAGACAATATACAGAAACAGTGATTGTACAGGTAATACAATGGCACTAAATTCCTCTCTTCCAGTAGTTACTCTGAATGTAAATGGGCTAAATGCCCCAATCAAAAGACACAGGGTATCAGATTGAATTAAAAAAAAAGCAAGACCCGGGGTGCCCAGATGGCTCAGTGGGTTAAGCCTCTGCCTTCAGCTCAGGTCATGATCCCAGTGTCCTGGGATTGAGCCCCATATAGGGCTCCTTGCTCAGCGAGAAGCCTGCTTCTCCATCTCCCACTACCCCTGCTTGTATTCCCTCTCTCACTTTGTCTCTCTCTGTCAAATAATAAAATATTAAAAAAAAAAGCAAGACCCATCAAAAGGCTGTCTCCAGGACACTCATTTTAGACCCAAGGACACCTCCAGATTGAAAGTGAGGGACTGGAAAACCATTTATCATGCTAATGGACATCAAAAGAAAGCTGGGATAGCAAGCCTTATATCACACAAATTAGATTTTAAGCCAAAGACTGTAATAAGAGGAAGGACACGATATCATAATTAAAGTCTCTATCCAACAAGATCTAACAATTGTCAATATTTATGCCCCTAACATGGGAACAGCCAATTATATAAACCGATTAATAACAAAATTAAAGAAACACATCAATAATAATACAACAATAGTAGGGGGCTTTAACAACCCACTCACTGCAGTGGTCAAATCATCTAAGCAGAATATCAACAAGGAAACAAGGGCTTTGAATGATACACTGGACAAGGTGGACTTCAAAGATACACTCAGAACATTCTGTCTTAAAGCAACAGAATACACATTCTTCTCAAGTGCACATGGAATATTCTCCAAAATAGATCACATCCTGTGTTACAAACCAAGTCTCAATCAATATCAAAAGATTAGGATCATTTCCTTCATATTTGTGGACCACAAAGCCTTGAAACTGGAACTCACATACAAGAGGAAAGTTGGAAAGAACTCAAATATACGGAGGCTAAAGAGCATCCTACTAAAGAATGAATGGGTCAACCAGGAAATTAAAGAAGAATTTAAAAAAATACATGGAAACAAATGAAAATGAAAACACAACTATTCCAAACCTTTGAGATGCAGCAAAGGTTGTCCTAAGAGGGAAGTATATAGGACTACAAGCCTTTCCAAGAAACAAGAAAGGTCTCAAGTACACAACCTAACTTTATACCAAAAGGAGCTGGAAAAAGAACAGTAAATATACCTAAACCAAGGAGGAAAAGAGAATTAATAAAGATTAGAACAGAATTAATGAAACAGAAACCAAAAGAACAGTAGAACAGATCAACAAAACTAGGATCTGGTTCTTTGAAAGAATCAATAAGATTGATAAACCCCTGGCTAGACTTGCCAAAAAGAAAAAAGAAAGGACCCAAATAAAATCATGAATGAAAGTGGGGAGATCACAACTAACACCAAAGAAATAAAAAAAAAAAATTATAAGAAATATTATGAGCAAATGTATGCCAGCAAATTAGGCAATGTGGAAGAAATGGATGCATTTCTAGAGACATAGAAACAACCAAAACTGAATGAAGAAGAAATAGAAAACCTGAATAGACCCATAACCAGCAAGGAAATTAAAGCAGTAATCAAAAATCTCCCAACAAACAAGAGTCCAGCACCAGGTGGCTGTCTAGAGGAATTCTGCTAAACATTTAAAGAAGAATTAATACCTATTCTTGTGAAGCTGTTTCAAAAAATGGAAATGGAAGGAAAACCTCCAAACTCTCTCTATGAGTCCAGCATTACCTTGATCCCAAAACCAAACAAAGACCCCACCTAAAAGAATTACAGACCAACATCCCTGATTAACATGGATGCAAAAATTGTCACCAAAATACTAGCCAGTAGGATCCAACAGTACATTAAAAGGATTATTTACCATGACCAAGTGGGATTTATTCCTGGGTTGCAAGAGTAAATCAATATCCACAAATCAATCAGTGTGATATGCTACATTAATAAAAGAAAGGACAAGAACCATATGATCCTCTCAATAGATGCAGAAAAAGCATTTGACAAAGTGAAGCATCCTTTCTTGATTAAAAATTCTTCGCAGTGTAGGGATAAGGGGAGCATACCTCAATATTGTAAAAGCCATATATGAAAAGCCACAGGAAATACCATTCTCAATGGGGAAAAACTGAGAACTTTTCCCCTAAGGTCAGGAACATGGCAGGGATGTCCACTCTGACCACTTTTGTTCAACAGTACTAGAAGCTCTTACCTCAGCAATCAGACAACAAAAAGAAATAAAAGGCATTCAAATCATCAAAAAAGAAGTCAAACTCTTACTCTTCACAGATGACATAATTTTCTATGTGGAAAATCTGAAGACTCCACCCCAAAATTGCTAAAATGCATACCAGAATTCAACGAAGTGGCAGAATATAAAATCAATGCACAGAAACCAGGTGCATTTCTATACACTAACAATGAGACAGAAGAAAGAGAAGTCAGGGAGTCAATCTCATTTACATTTGCATCCAGAACCATAGAATACCTAGGAATAAACCTAACCAAAGAGGCAAAGGATCTGTACTCTGGAAACTATAGAACACTCAAGAAAGAAATTGAGGAAGACACAATGAAATGTAAAAAACGTTCCATGCTTATAGATTAGAAGAACAAGTATGTTATAATGTCTGTTCTACCCAGAGCAATCTATACATTCAATGCAACCCCTATCAAAATACCATCAAATTTTTTCACAGAACTAGAATAAATAATCCTAAAATTTGTATGGAACCAGAAAAGACCCCAAATAGCCAAAGGAATGTTGAAAAAGAAAACCAAACCCAAGACTTCAAGCTCTTTTACAAAGCTATAATCATCAAAACAATATGGTACTGTCAGAAATATAGACACATAGGTCAATGGAACAGAATAGAGAACTCAGAAATGGAACCTCAACTCTATGGTCAATTAATCTCTGACAAAGCAAGAAAGAATATCCAATGGAAAAAAGACAGTCTCTTCAACAAATGGTGCTGGGAAAATTGGACAGGCCCTTGTTGGAAGAATGAAACTGGACCATTTCCTTACAGCATATACAAAAATAGACTCAACGTAGGTGAAAGACCTAAATATGAGACAGGAATCCATCCAAATCCTAGAAAAGAACACAGGCAACAATCTCTGGGTAGACATGTCTTTCTCCAAAGGCAAGGTAAACAAAAGCAAAAATGAACTGTTGGAACTCCATCAATATAAAAAGCATCTGCACAGCAAAGGAAATAGTTGAGAAAACCAAAAGACAGAGTGGGAGAAGATATTTGGAAATGTCTTATCAGATAAAGGGCTAGTATCCAAAATCTATAAAGAACTTACCAAACTCAACACCCAAAGAACAAATAATCCAATCAAGAAATGGACAGAAGACACGAGCAGGTATTTCTCCAAAGAAAACATGCACATGGCCAATAGACACATGAAAAAGTGTTGAACATCATTTGGCATCAGAGGAATCAAAACTACAAAGAGATATCACCTCACACTAGTCAGAATGGCTAAAATTAACAAGTCAGGAAATGACAAATCTTGGCAAGGATGCAGAAAAAGGGGAACCTTCTTACACTATTGTTGGGAATAAAAGCTGGTGCAGCTACTTTGGAAAACAGTATAGAGGTTCCTCAAAAAGGTATAAATAGATCTACTCTACTACCCCCAATTGCACTATTGGGTATTTACCTCAAAGGTACAAGTCTGCTGATATCTGCACCCCAGTTTTTCTATTGGCAATGTCCCATAGCCAAACTATGGGAAGAGCCCAGATGTCCATCAACAGATGAATGGATAAGGAATAAGTGGCACATACATATAATGGAATACTACTCAGCCATCAAAAAATAGCATCTTGTCATTTGCAATGATGTGGATGGAACTAGAAGGTATTATGCTACGCTAAGTGAAATAAGTCAATCAGAGAACAATAATTATATGATCGCACTCACATGTGGAATTTAAGAAACAAAACAGGTTCATAGGGAAGAGAGGAAAAAATAAAACAAGACAAAATTAGAGAGGGAGACAAACCATAAGAGACTCTTAATCATAGGAAACAAGCTAACAGTTCCTGGTGGGGTGGGGTGATGGGGTAACTGAGTGATGGACATTAAGGAAGGCATAGGATGTAATGAGCACTGGGTATAATATAAGACTGATTGTTATAATGTGAGACTGATGAATCACTGACCTCTACCTCTGAAACTATAATACATATGTGTTAATTGCATTTAAATAAAAAAATTAAAATAAAAAAAAAAGGACAAAAGAGAAGTCACATATAGGGAGAAGCAATTCAAAATATACATGTAATGTCAATATTTTAATAGGTAGTTAAAGCATTTCTTTTTTTAAATTTTTGTTTCTTTGTTTAGTAAGAGAGCAGAAAAGAGAGTGGCAGAGGGGGAAGGAATCTTAAAGCAAGTTCCATGCCCTGCTCAGAGTCCAAGGTGGGGCTTGATCTCATGACCCTGAGATCATGACCTGAGCCAAAATCAGAGTCAGAACCTTAATCAGCTGAACCACCTAGGTGCCACATAGATGCAAAGCATTTCTATAAATTAATAAGAAAAAGACAAATGACTCCATATAACGTTGTGTAAGATAGGTGAATAGGCAGTTTACAAAAAAGAAAATTAGCCAATAAAGTTATAAAAATTATTCAATTTTATTAGTATTCTGATGAAAAATGGAAATAAAAACTATAGTATATGTTGATATAACCAAATGTTAGCATGCAAGGCAAGAAATGGGCATTCCTGTAAATTACAGGGGGAGGATGAATTGGTAAGTCTGTATTAGAGAGCAATTTAGCAATATCTTATAAAGTGGTGGTGTTCAAGCCCCTAGCCCAGCAATTGCTATCATAAGTATATATCCTAGAAAAATTCTTATACTTAGGTATAAGTAAAATGTGGAAAAATGTTCATTGAGCCATTACTGATAATTTAAAAATGATAGTAAGAGGATGCATAAATTACAATATGATTACACAGTTAAATATAACCATTAAAGTGAATAAACTAGATCAACATGGATACATTTACAGAAAAGAATGTTGCTAAAGTAGCAGAAAATATGTAAACCATGTGAATCTATTTATATGAATTTATATAAATGCAAAAATTATACATAGACATACTTCAGAGATACTTCACAATCTGAACTCTTGCTATTCAAACAAGGGAACTGATAAATTCTGGTAGATTTTTGTATAAATCTCCTTCTGACCAAATTCTCACTACTTGCTTTTTGAATTTCCAGAACCCTAATAGATTCAGATAATTTGCTATTCTTTTCTCCCTAATCCTTTACCAAAACTCTTACTAGCCAAATTCAGATAAAGACTATAATTGTATAGAAAGGGGAACTTTTGGTACAAAATTATTAATGGAGACTGCACCAGATTCACAATAGTGGTTGATCTGGGGTTAGGAAGAGGACAATGAAATAATAGCTACAAAAGTTATTTCAATATTGCTGTAAAACATTCAGTGTTTTTAAAAAATTCTGAAACAAATTTGATAAAATATTTAATTCAATAAATAATGTCTAAACAATAATATTTGCTGTTATTCTATGTATGTTTCCTAACATTTAAAATAAAGTAGGCTTTGAAAATGTTAAGAAATCATTAGGATATGAGGTGAGTTAAGAATATTCAGGGTGGAGTAACATATGCAAAGATTTGTGGCAAGATGGAACATGATACATGCAAGAAAGTTCACCAATTCTTGTGTTCTAGGGTAGAGAGGCCAAGAGAGGTAGGGATGTGAAGGGATCATGTAGGCTTTCTAGGTTTTATTAGGATCTAGTGACTTCATTCTAAGAGCAAAGAGAAGCTCATAGAGAATCTCAGATATGTGTGTAAGAGGTCTTGGGTGGTAATAAGATTGATATTTTTAAAAGGATTTAAAATAAAATAAAAAGCATTTAATTTAATTTCATTATAAGAAATTATTTGGAATGAATTCAGTGGATGTGTGTGGGTATTTGAAAGGCATTGGAAAACTCCAAGTGATTAAGATAATTAGTAAGAAATACAACAGCTGGGACACCTGGGTGGCTCAGTTGGTTAAGCGGCTGCCTTCGGCTCAGGTCATGATCCCAGCGTCCTGGGATCGAGTCCCGCATCGGGCTCCTTGCTCGGCAGGGAGCCTGCTTCTCCCTCTGCCTTTGCCTGTGCTCGCTCTCTCTCTCTCTCCCTCTCTCTCTGTCAAATAAATAAAATCTTTAAAAAAAGAAAAAAGAAAAAAGAAATACAACAGCTTTAGCAGAACAAACTGAGTTAGGTTTCAGTATCTACTGCACTCATTGGAAGATGAAGAGGACTACACAAAAATAATTGATGATTCTTGCATATAAAATTGAAAATTATACCAAAAACAGCTTCTGGAGCACATTTTCAGTCCTTAAGCCCAAATGAAAAGATCATTATATGGGATAATGCCTCTACATAGAGAATTTAAACCAAAAAGTGTCTGATGATAGTTATTACACTGTTTTATTTAGATCTCCATGGACCCCATATATATATCTGATTTTTACAGGGATTGCATATCATCATTCAGGCTTTAGTTCAAATATCACTTCCCCTAAGAGATCTCCAATCACTACCCCTATCACAACAACTTCATAGGATTTATTACTCCATGAAATCATCACATGTATTTATCTTGTTATAGTCTCTAGGAGAATAGAAGTTCCATGAGAGCAGGAAAATTATCTGCTTTTTAAAATGTCCTGGGGACGCCTGGGTGGCTCAGGTCATGATCCCAGCGTCCTGGGATCGAGTCCCACATCGGGCTCCTTACTTGGCAGGGAGCCTGCTCCTCCCTCTGCCTCTGTCTGCCTGTGCTTGCTCTCTCTCTCTCTAAATAATAAATAAATAAAATCTTAAAAAAAAAAAAAGTTTAAAATGTTCTGATTCACCATCTAAAGGAGTACCTGGCATATAGTAGGTACTCAATAAATACCTGTTAAATGTACGAGTGAATAATTTCATAGGCACATAGAAAAGAAGGTTATTATTTCTCTGTCACCAAGTTTGGGGGGGAAAAACAGGAAAAAAAAGAGGCTAAGTAATGTATTTTCAGTATATTTATAGATTCTTTCCTCAAAAGAGCTTACAGTCATTTTCAGAGATGTCAGCCTTATTATCCATTACACATCAACATGTACACTGGCATTCAGTATGGAAATTCCATATGTGTGTAGTCCATCTCATAAATTTTGGTGTCATGCTTTACAATTAATAAATATTTACTACCACAATTGTCTACTTCAAATGCTGAGGAGCATATTTAAGGCTCCTCGGGAGACATAAATATTTCATGTTAAGCATTCTATGTGACAAGTACAAAATATAACAACAAAATTCAACGGGTGGAGCACATTTCACATAATCAATCATGTCCTAAGACAAATGCTACAAATAAAATGGATGAGTTCAACATTTCTGGGTCAAATATAATTGCCACCATGCACCTACATATTTGATAACAGTGAAGTGAATAGAAATATTAGATATAAAGCATATTTTACATAAATATAATAATGTACATGAATATAAAATTATTAAATTATCATATTTATATTGAGAAGGAATTTTTTAAGCAGACTCAATTTTAAAAATATCTGAGTAATTTTAAGTGTAAGCATATATTCATAAACTCCCTACTGGCAAATAAAAGCCCCAAGTTAACAGATTTTTTGAGGTATTTGTCACAAGGGACTAGACTGCAATAACAAACACCCAAAATCTCAATAGCTTAAGACAATAAAAATTTCTTCCTTACCCATGCTAAGTCCACATAGGTCTAGGCCACTACGTAGGCCATCTCTCTACTGCATAGTGACTCAAATATTCAGGATGTTTTAATCTTTTGATTCTGACTTCTCAGCTAACAGAGTCTACAACCACCACCGACAAGGAAAGGAAGACCCTAGCAAGTCACTAAGAGGCTTTTAATTTCATTACCGTGGTGTGGCGCGCATCATTTCAACATACATTTTATTGGCTAGAATTAATTACATGGTCCCTTCTAATTGCAAGATGTTGGGAAGTGTAATTTTTTGTATGCCCAAGAAGAAGTGACAACCACACTTGATTTAAAAAAAAAAAAAAGACTAAACTAAAACTCTTCAAAATTAGCATGATAACATATCACAAATCCATCACAGATTAAGCAAAATGGATTCCCCATCTAAAAAATATATTCTGTATAATCATGGTAAATTATCATCCAAGAGTTTACAGAATACAGATGGCAAGAAATAGTTCTAACATCTAATTTGATGTATGATAGAATTTAGTTGGCAGATGTTGGAATTACTTTTCAAAAGAACATTTGGTCAGCATCAAATTGTAACCAAATAAGCAGGCTTTTACTCTGTGGCACAACTAAATCAATCTTTCAACAAAAAAATTTAATGTCACTCACTAAGACCAAGAGGAAATTACCAGTAAGATGTAGAAAGGCAGTCAAGAAAAGGATCTTTCGGGTCAGAAGTATAGTTCAAACTGTCATCTTATTACTATAAAATACTAAAGATTAGGCATCTTTCCATTTTCAACATTATTCTCCTTAAGATATTATTCTCTCTTCATATATGCCCTGAAATTTTTGCAAATTTGTAATAACTTGTCATTTCTTATCAGAAGACAGGAAATATTTAACATAACTTTTGAGCAGAAAATTAAAAGTGTAGAACTATATCTAGAAAATAATTCAGATATATATTTGATTTTGATTTAGACTTTGATTTTAATGAATTCCCAAATAAACATACCATTTTAATAATTACTACAAACAAGTTATTTTTTAGGGCAGAGTAAAATGTTATTAATTTTATAATTTTCCGACGTTTGTCTTTATAATTCCTTCAAAATAATGTCTTTTTCTGGACACTTATACTGATTGAATTTATCTCACATTTTAATGTTGATGATGTTAATTAAAGCTTACCATGGCTTTCCTACTTTTTCCAACAAGTACTGTCTGACTTTCACTGTAAATATACGACATTCCCAGTAGACATAAGAATGAACTATGTCCTCTTAGAAGTAGGTGGTTTGAATATTATTACTTAAAATGAGATATATAAAGGGAAAAAGTAAGAAAAAACAATTATGGTGTTTTTAAGTCCACATAATTAGTCAAATAAAGACAAAATTTGAAAATAACATATAAAAAACAAATGAAATAATATAGACAATAAAATTTAATTGATAATACATGTATATATATCCTTAAATAGAGAATAAACAATTTTTCAGCTACATAAAACAGTTTTTAGAATTTATGGCTTACAGATCAGAAAGAACGCAGTGAATCCAAAGAATACAATATATGACATTTTTATACCATAATACAGAGTAAGTCAAGAAGTTAATAACACAAATATAAGTGAACAATAAAATAAAACTATAAAACCATTTAAGCAACTTAATATAAGCAACTAATTACTAATATAATGGTGATAAATTTGTATACTATTTATAAATAAAACAATTTTATGTTTTTTTTAAAAAATTAAGAAATGGTAAAAACAATTGGAGATTCCTAAAGTTATGAAATAGTGTCCATGAACTTATGCTAATATATTCTATATTCTAACCTAGTGAGTTTTCTGACAAAATTAGAATTCCCATAATTATTTCAAGAATTAGAAAGTCAAATTAGGCCAATGATAATAGAAAAACTAGAAAATCTAAGAAAGAATTATCTCTAAAATAATATCTTGGTTCAAATAACTTTCCTGGTTAATTCACACAAATATTAAGCATTGAATAATTCCCATTCCTTATACTCCCTTTCAGAATATGTAGTTGGATTAAATGTTATATATTCCCCCTAATATTAAAAAATAGACAAACATTGAACAAAGAAAAAATCATGAAATGAAACATAAATCATATGTCAAGATGCCAAATAAAACATCACAAATTAAATTCAATAATTTATTAAAAATTAATTCACCACAGCCATTTCCAACATAAATTTTCCCCTACACAAGTATTTCTATATAAATTATAACACAAATAGACCTTAGATGAAAAACTATATGATCATATCAAAAGGTGCTCAAAAGATATTTGATGAATCTCAACCACAATCCCAAGAAAAATCCTTAGTAAAATTGCAATATATGAGTACTCTCTCAAAAATGCTATAGAATTTCTGTCTTAAATGAACAAACAACTAAACATTAATGGATAAAGATTAGAGGCTTTCCCAATAATATTTTAAGTTTCATAATAAGGATACCTATAGTGCTAATTACTATTTAACCTCTTCTATCCAGTGTAATATGACAAGAAATAAAAATAATAGATACAAATTTTATAAAGCGAAAATTATTATTATGTTTAAGTTGATGGTCTATCTAGAAAATCTAAAATAAAACACTAAAATACAATTAGATTTAAAAAACAAGTTTATTAAGGTAATGAACAGAAAAACTATTATAAATCCAAAATAAATCTAATAAAGTTGCAGTAACAATTCACAAAATACAATTAAGAAGATAAATAGAATTAAGATTCTATTTAAGAATTTAAATAGATAAAAATATGTGAATATATATAGAGAAAAGTATCAAATGTTGCTAAGAAATATAAAACCAAGTTTGACTATATAAAAGATACAGAAAGTTCTCGATGGGAATAATGAATGTTATGAATATGGTAATTTCCTCCAATTTAACATAATTCCAATTAACATCCTCATTAAATCAGTTTGCATTTGATAAAATTACATTTTTAAAAATGATTATGTAAAACAGAACAATTTTGAAAAAGAAAGCCATAAAGGAAAATAAGAACCAAATTAGATTCCCATGAATTCATCCACATATTTCCTAAAAAAAATGTTGTTAAAGCTTATAATTAAAATGGGTCTGGCAAGAAGACCAAAAATGTTCTGGGTCTTCTCTCAATTCATCCATTTTGTAGCAACTTGGTTTACTTCAAGGACATGTTAGTTGCTTAAAAAGAAGCATTGACAAAATAGCATGCACTGACTAGAAACAGGTCCAGAATTTCATTAATGTCTACAGAGATTTTTAAGAAACTGCCCACAGAAACAACAATTGAATCCAAATATAAATGGCAGTTTTTAAAATAAAAGAAATTAGGGATGCCTGGGTGGCTCAGTGGGTTAAAGCCTCTGCCTTCAGCTCAGGGCATGATCCCAGAATCCTGAGATTGAGTCCCGTGTTGGGCTCAGCAGGGAACTTGCTTCCTCCTCTCTCTATACCTGCCTCTCTGCCTCCTTGTGATCTCTGTCAAATAAATAAATAAAATCTTTTAAAAAATTAAAAAATAAATAAAATAAAATAAAATGAATTATATATTCTTTCACCAAGAAAATATTTTTCCTCTTGAAATGAGATTCTTTTTAAAGACAATTACCAGTTTGTCACAAATTTATTGGTTTTAATTTTTATTTCTCATTTGAAATAAACAACACAAATTTTTATGACATGTTCATAATTGTAATTATTTTCTTTTATGAAATCTATATGTTTATTTGCAATTTAGCATGAATGAAGAAAATGTTAACATGTTAATCTCAGAGAGAAACAGGATGGCATAAATTTAAATACTAACTTCCCAGAGAATATACAACATTGTTCTAAGCAATAGCTTCTTCCATTCATTCTGAGAAATGAATAGTTCACATACATGCATTTGAATTAATATTTAGGTTTATTAAGTATATTACTATAATTTAAAAGAATAAAATAGTACTTAAAGGTTTGTACCTACATAATTGAAGTTCCCTACTATTCTTGCCCAAATCTCAGCCCTTCTTACAAAAGCAGGCTCTTTCAAATCTTACCTATGACCTCTGTAATGCTTAGATGACACTAATAAAATCTTCAAGTATTTTGCATTTTTGAATTTTACATATTTTTAACTTATAATCTAACACTTTTTATCTTTGCTGCCGTACTGTTTCATATATATTTTGTTTTCCTCATTTGTACTTTTTCATGTGTATATTTTCCCTCTAAATTTTCTTTAGTGATTTTAATTGTAAATTCCAACTAGTTGTAAAATAACTTTACCAATTTATTTTCTTTTGCTTTCAGATACCTAATACCTCTTTGTCCGTCTCTTTGCTTTCTCCCTCTTCACCTTCTTTTCCTCTTCCTCTTCCTCCTCCTCATTATTATTATTATTATTATTATTATTACAATTTAAGGGTATTCCTTGGAAACAGCATATATCTGGGTTTTGCTTTCTATTCTAATCTATGTCTTTTTTTGATGGATTACTTTCAGTTAATCTATTCTTACTTAGTGTAATTAATGATATCTTGATTTTATTAATTTTAACTTTGTTAATTATTTTAGATTTTATTTTATTTTCTTCTTGGTCTATTTTTTGTTGGTTATTTTGATTTCTACTCTAGGTTTCTCCCAATTAGTCTGAAGGTTTTTTCCTTTCTATAACAATGTTTTGTTACATTACACTACATTACTTTCTTAAACACACACATAGTTGTATCATTATTTATTCTATTACTTTTATATTACTTTTATATTACCAACTATTCCCTCACTTAAACCCACTGCCTCTCTCACAATAATGTTCTAAATCCCACCTTCTTTTGCTTTATTTCTTCCTCCCATAGAATAAAACCTTTAAAATAGGGTTCCTTTTCTTCCTTCCCCATTTTTAATTTCTTCCTCATGATGAGTAAACATTTGGAATGTTTTTATCTCCTTCCTCTCAACCTCCATGTAGCATTTCCAGAGATTGTATCAGAATTTCTCTCACAGAATGTCTTTAATGTTTTAAACAATCTTATTGAGCATTTGTATTATCTATCTCCAGGAAGTCTGTCGTTAATCATTGTATTTTTATCTCTATATTGCTGTGTACATCTTTATCTTATGTCACTATTATTATTCACTAATATTTCCTTTATGGGATTTCAGTTAATTTGAATTTTGGTAGAATATTTTCTTTGACCACAGGTAGTGCTGGTAACTCTTACTGTTCAGTCATAGGCTTATGGAACCTTTTCCCTTCTAGGACATGACAGGATCTGTACTTCCCACACCTTGCAGTTCAGTGGGTCCCTAACACTGGTCTAGTCAATGATGAGAAACAGAAGTAGTGTGTGTTGGGGCATCTGGGTGGCTCAGTTGCTTAAGCATCTACCTTAAGCTCAGGTCAAGATCTTGGATTCTCAGGATTGGGATCAAGCCCTATATTGGGCTCCCTGCTCAGTGGGGAGCCTGCTTCTCCTTCTCCCACTCCCCCAGCTTTTCCCTCTCCTGCTCCCCCACTCATGCTCTTTCTCTCTCTCTTTCTGTAAAATAAATTTTAAAAATCTTTTTTAAAAAGAAGGAGAAGAAGTAGTAGTAGTAGTAGTGTGTGTTACTTGTTTCTGCTGGTGAAAAACTCCAGGGTTCTCTTGTCAAGGACATTAATTTTGAGTCTTAGCAATGATCAGAAACTGACTTGACTGATACTGATATTTTTAAATCACAAATCATGTTTGTGTGTTCCAGAAATTATTACTTTTGGTGCATTTGGCTTTTCCCAAATTACTGTATTAATTCAGGTATCCAGATATCTCCTCTGACATTTTATTTCATTGGGCTTGTATCTGGGTGTTTCAACTTGATTGTTTTCTCTCTACTAGACCTCTCAGATGGGTAGCTCCTTTTCCATGTCAGCTCCCTTGGGTTTAGAGCTCATTGTTCTAATATCCTAAATGGTGGGACTCCTGTAGGTGTATCATATGAAAGGTATAATTCATTCATCACTTTCTCCCATTTCAAAGCCACGGGCATCCATAAGAAACCACCTGTTCAACAGTCTCTCCATATTCTTATGGCTTCATGGCTAAGGTTGGCTCATTGCACTGACTCAACTTTCTTCCAGTTCTCTGGGAATCTGCCATACTTGGTACACTAATATAGCTCAACATCCAAGTGTCCCTTGGGTCCAAAGTTGGCTTAAGCAAAGTTTTTCTTATAATCTGCTGCCCTCGGGGCCTCATCCCTTGTGTCTAACTGCCAAAGTCCATGTCACTGTTTGGCTCAAAGAGAAGAGAACCAAGGATACTGCAAGACCTCAGCAAAACCAGACACTTTATGAGCAGAGAATCTCACACATACAGAGTTGCCTAATGGTCTCAGGAAGGCAAGGAAATCGGAAATGAGGAGTAGGGGAAAAGAGGGAGGAAAGGATGAAGCCAATTCCAGACTATCAATTCCAGAATTCTCTCCCCCAATGGCTTTCAACTCTATTAGCTGTTTCTTTAGGTGTTCATCACCATTTTCCTAAGTAAAATATTTAAAACTTATAGGTCTTTATCTGTTTTTGGCAGCACCTGTTGACTTCCTGTTTTAGTAGTTAATGTTTAAACTCTTATCCCACCATCACTACTCCCAAATTCCTCTCCCACAACAGTCTAATACTATACTATTATGTTTGGTGAAATCATTAGTCAATTTTATATAATTACAGTCTTCTAAAGACTATTTATTGCTATGTCAAGTGATTTATATTTTCTTCTCAATACAAGCTGCTTTTTCCTTAGAGTACATTTCTGTCTTTTAAGATTTTCTTTGTGTTCTATGTATCTATTCTTGATATTTATCCAAATGTTCCATCAAAGTTGTCAAATGCCAAGTAATAATTTTTCATAATACCCAGATACTTCAGAAAACTGAACTTCTTCCATTCAACCCTCTAACCACTTGCTCTAATATGCTCTAACCACTTGCTCTCTCTGTGTCTGAAACACAGTTGTTTCTGTGGAATTTCAATTTTTCATTCTTCTGTATTAGGTAGCCTTCTTCCTGGATAGCATGCTTTTTGCACATGTGTGGGTTTATTATTTTTTTTTCTTAACAACATTCTCTAGAACCTTTCTAAGGTAAATTGCACAAGAACTAAATGATTAAGTCCTTACCTTTTTGAGTTATATTTTTTCTTCTCTCGCAGCTGATTGACAGTCTGACTATAGTCTTATAGGATGAAAACCATCTTTTCTTAGACTATTAGAGACATTGCTTTAAGAACTTACAGGATACGAGTTAGCATTGAGAGATGAATGATATTTTGATATCCTATCATTTGTATCAGACCAGTTACCCCCTCACACAATGTTTTGAATCTTTTGGAAGTGCCCTTTAGTCTTAGTGTGTTAAAATCACACAATGATGTGTATGTATTGATATGAGATTGTTTTTGTTTTCCCCCTTTTATTAGACACTCAAGTGGAAACTTGATCTGAGGAATGGTATCTTTCAGATATGAGGAATGTCTGGTATTATTTATTTGATACCATTTCCTTATTTTGATAGTTTTCTTTTCAATTTAACTTCTATTATTTGCAAGTATATAAACTTTTTTCCCCATCTCCCAGAATGTTAAATGGCCAATTGAATGAATATTGGAGGTGATTTAAAGTGTAAAATTAATAACTTTGATTATAGGAAATGATTCATTTTATAAAGTCTAAGAAAATAATCAAAACATAAAATTACTAAGCTATGAATGAAATGTAAGATAATTGTCCAATGCTAATTAACTAGCTTTAGAATTTAGCAAAATAAGTATATTATGCATACATGTTATCACAATTAGTCCTTAAGGACACATGAAACAGGAAGAACAATTAATAATAAGAGGTAGCTGTGACTATGTATTGGTCTGTGTCCCTCATTCCTGAAACAGTGCTCCTAAAACTCTTCTAATTTTCTGAGTGATGTAAGTGATAGGAGTGTCTAACACAGAGCTCCTAAATCCCTTGGAATTTTGTGGGTGCTAGGAGTATCTTTTGTTCTAATGAGGCAACTCTGGATAGGCTCCTAGATGGGGGCTGGGTAGCCAGAAAGGCCAAGCATGATTAGAAGATTAGAACTTTCAGCTCCAAACTTTATCATTCAGGGAGGGGAGAGGCATTGGAAATTGGAGGTTGATCATACTTATGTGATGAAGCGTCCATAAAAATTTTCTAAACTACAGGGGGTAGAGAGCTTCCAAGCTGATGAACACATCTGTATGCTGGGAAGATGGTGCATGCCAAATTCATAGGAACAGAAGCTCATGCATTGAGTACCCTTGCACATCTCACCCTATGTACCTCTCTGCTTGTCTGCTATCCTTCATTATATTTTTTATGATAAACTAATAAACATAAGTAAATGTTCCTTTGAGGTCTTTGAGCCATTATAGCAAGTTATCAAAACTAAGGACAGGCTTAAGGGAGCTCTCCATTTATAGCCCATTGGTCAGAAGTACAGTTGTTAACCTTTGGCTTATGATTGGCACCTTACGTGCAAGGCGGTCATGTGGCACTGAGCTCTTAACCTGTAAAGTTTGCACTAACTCCAGGCAGTTAATGTCATAACTGAATCATAAGGATATCCAGTTGATGTCAAGAGAGTCGGAGAATTGGTGGGGGGGGGTAGTGGATACTACATATTTGGTATTAGAAGTGTTTTGAGTAGAGGAAAACAAAATTTCACATTCATAGCAAATAGGACATTTGTTATATCCAAGTACTCTATCAAGTTGCTTTCTTATATCACTTATTTGAATTCATATAGCCATTTTAAAGATGAGAACATAAAAGAAGAAAGAGTTTGGTGAAGAGTTGCACGTGCATATATAGTAAGCAGTGGGTCTGGAACTGTCACCTAGGTCTGATGGCATAACATGTCCATGGCCCACACCCTTCTGCCTCTCAAGTTTCTGTGTTTGCTGTAGTTCAGTAGTTTCTGTCATCTGGGGATAGCCTTATGAATAAAGTAATAGTTCACATGTCACTACATGACAGAAAGATAGAAACCTGGTGATACTTTAAGCTTTCTCTAGTCATGAAATATAGTGTAAAAAGAAGTACACTTTCAAAATGAGATGATTAAAGGAATTAATTTGAATAGCTTGGTGACTCCCCAACAACCTGAGCCTTGAGACAGGAAAGGTGAAAAACTTTCTTTGCTCACACAGTTGATATTTCTTCTTTCCTATATTACTTTCTACCAACACATTTTCTTGGACTCCACATCATGTGCATTATGGGGGATGTAAAATGAATCAGATAATGAATTCTGCCTTCAAAGAACTTAAAAGGCTATAAAGCATCAACTCTCATTATGAGAGTTCAGGGAAGGTGAAATGACTCCTGGCTGAGATTAGTTTGAGAAAGTGTGTAGGGCTGGGTATGGAGAAGAGTGAGCAGATCCAGTGTGGCAAAAGCACACAGAGCATGAAGGAAGAATAAAGGAAAATTATGACTGAAAAGCAGACTGGGTTCAGATGCCAGTAATCATAGTACAAAAAGCAAGGTATTCTGACCTCATTCTATGTGTCAAGAGCCTATAAACTTCTTCGATTAAATACTCTCTATCAGTTAAAAAAATAGAATAAAATCAGTAGCAAAATAAAATGTTAGAAGTTAGTGAAAAATAAAACAGTAGTGGTGGATAGTGTGGATAATGATAGATAGTTACAGATATGGCTTAACTGTTGTTAACTAATATTTATAAGCAAATATCCACTTAGACTGAGGGTTAGCACTAAAAATAGTAGGTGTTAATCTCCTGATTATTTTAGATAATATTTGGAAACTTCTCACTGTGTCATTTTAGAACATATTTGTTTTTTTCTTATAACAAGGTCAGCAAAATGCCCACGAACTGAGCAGAAAAGAGCAAGACCACTATTTTCACCTATATTTACTTATTTATGACTTCTTCGAACTATAATTTCTTCTTAGGAGTATCCTAACTCCCTTATTTCATGAGAATTCATGCAGTTAAAACTAGATATTACAGTCTATAACTCCACTTAGTCTGGCATAAATAAATTGATCTAATAAGAATACACTGACACCCACCCAAAAGAGGCTCTATTGTCCCCTTCTGTCTACTCTGTCACTTTTATGAGACAAATAATAATAATATATTAAATCAACTTTTTCTGATGATCATGATGATTCTTGGAGATGGATGTTATGAGTAAAGTGATAAGATTTTTTTTATGTTAGCATATAATGTATTATTTTCCCCAGGGTACAAGTCTGTGAATCATGGGCTTACACATTTCACAGCACTTACCATAGCACATACCCTCCCCAATGGCCATAACCCAACCACCCCCTCCCCCCAACCTCCCAGTAACCCTCAGTTTGTTTTGTGAGATTAAGAGTCTCTGTTGGTTTGTCTCCCTCCTGATCCCATCCTCTTTCATTTTTTTCCCTCCCTATCCCCCATGGCCCCCCACCCTGCTTCCCAAATTCCTCATATTAGAGAGATTATATGATAATTGTCTTTCTCTGATTGACTTATTTTATTTAACATAATACCCTCTAGTTCCATCCATATCATTGCAAATGGCAAGATTTCATTTTGTTTTTTGTTTTTCATTTTTTATTTTTTGGATGGCTGCCTTATATATATATATATGTATATGTGTGTGTGTGTGTGTGTGTGTGTGTGTGTGTGTGTGTGTACACATATATATATCACCTCTTCTTTATCCATTCATCTGTTGATGGACATCTAGGTTCCTTACATAGTTTGGCTATTGTGGACATTGCTTCTATAAACATTTGGGTGCACGTGCCCCTTTGGATCACTACATTTGTATCTTTGGGGTAAATACCCAATAGTTCGATTGCTGGGTTGTAGGGTAGCTCTATTTTCAACTTGTTTGAGGGACCTTCAATGCTGTTTTCCAGAGTGACTACACCAGCTTGCATTCCTACCAACAGTGTAGGAGGGTTCCCTTTTCTCTGCTCCTATCCAACATCTGTCATTTCCTGACTTGTTAATTTTAGCCATTCTGACTGGTGTGAGGTGGTATCTCACTGTGGTTTTGATTTGTATTTCCCTGATGCTGAGTACTGTGGAGCACTTTTTCATGTGTCTGTTGGCATCTGGATGTCTTCTTTGTAGAAATGTCTGTTCATGTCCTCTGCCCGTTTCTTGATTGAACTATTTTTTCTTTGGGTGTTGAGATTGACATGTTCTTTATAATTGGATACTAGCCCTTTATCTGTTATGTCATTTGCAAATACATTCTGCCAGTCGCCTTTTGGTTTTGTTGACTGTTTCCTTTGCTGTGCAAAAGGATTTTGATGAAGTCCCAATAGTTCATTTTTGTCATTGATTCCCTTGCCCTTGGCGGTGTTTCTAGGAAGAAGTTGCTGCAGCTGAGGTGGGAGGGGTTGCTGCCTGTATTCTCCTCAAGGATTTTGATGGATTCCTGTCTCACATTGAGGTCTTTCATCCATTTTAAGTCTACTTTTGTGTGTGGTGTAAATGGTCCAGTTTCATTTTTCTGTAAATGGTGTAAATGGTTCAGTTTCATTCTTCTGCATGTGGCTATCCAATTTTCCCAACACCGTTTGTTGAAGAGACTGTTTGTTTTTCCATTGGACATCCTTTCCTGCTTTGTCAAAGATTAATTGAGGGTCCATTTCTGGACTCTCTATTCTGTTCCACTGATTTGTGTATCTGTTTTTGTGACAGTACCAGTGGTGATAGTGGACATCCCTTCCTGACCTTAGGAGGAAAGCTCTCAGTTTTTCCCCATTGAGAATGATATGCACTATGGGTTTTTCACAGATGGCTTTGATGATATTGAGGTATGTTCCCTCTGTTTCTACACTTTGAAGAGTTTTGATCAAGAAAAGATGCTGTACTTTGTCAAATGCTTTTTCAGCAGCTTTTGAGAATATCATATGGTTCTTGTTGTTTCTTTTATTAATGTATTGTATCACATTGATTGATTTGTGGTTGTTGAACCAACCTTGTAGACCAATAATAAATCCCACTTGGTCGTGGTGAATAATCCTTTTAATGTATTGTTGGATCCTATTGGCTAGTATTTTGGTGAGAATTTTTGCATCTGTGTTCAGGATATTGGTCTGTAATTCTCCTTGTTGATAGGGTCTTTGGTTTTGGGGTCAAGGTAATGCTAGTCTCATAGCAAGATTTTGGAGGTTTTCTCCCATTTCTATTTTTTGGAACAGTTTCAGGACAATAGATATTAATTCTTCTTTAAATATTGGTAGAATTCCCCTGGGAAGCCATCTGTCCCTGGGCTCTTGTTTGTTGGGAGATTTTTGATGACTGCTTTAATCTCCCTACTCTTATGGGTCTGCTCAGGTTTTCTATTTCTTCCTGGTTCAGTTTTGGTAGTTTCTATGTCTCTAGGAATGCATCCATTTCTTCCAGTTTGTCAAATTTGCTGGTATATAGTTGCTCAACATATGTTCCTCTAATTTTTTGTATTTCTTTGGTGTTGGTTGTGATCTCTCCTCTTTCATTTGTGATTTTATGTACTTGGGTCCTTTCTCTTTTCTTTTTGATAAGTCTGGCCAGGGGTTTATCAATCTTATTAATTCTTTCAAACAACCATCTCATAGTTTCATTGATCTCTTCTACTGGGGTTTTTTTTGTTTGTTTGTTTGTTTTGTTTTTTGGTTTCTAGTTCATTGATTTCTGCTCTGATATCTATGATATCTTCTACTAAGTTTAGACTTTCTTTGCTGTTCTTTCTACAGCTCCTTTAGGTATAGGGTTAGGTTGTGTGCTTGAGACCGTTCTTGTTTCTTGAGAAAGTCTTGCATCGCTATATACTTTCCTCTCAGGACCACCTTTGCTGTGTCCCAAAGATTTTGAACAGTTATGTTTTCATTTTCATTTGTTTCCATGAATTTTTTAAAATTCTTCTTTAATCTCCTGGTTGACCTATTCATTCTTTAGTAGGATGCTCTTTAGCCTCCATGTATTTGAGTTCTTTCCAACTTTCCTCTTGTGACTGAGTTCTAGCTTCAGAGAATTGTGGTCTGAAAATATGCAGGGAATGATCCCAGTCTTTTGGTACTTGTTGAGACCTGATTTGTGACCCAGGATGTTATCTATTCTGGAGAATGTTCCATGTGCACTATAGAAGAGTGTGTATTCTGTTGTTTTAGGATGGAATGTTCTAAATATATCTGTGATGCCCATCTGGTCCAGTATGTCATTTAAAGCCTTTATTTCCTTGTTGATCTTTACTTAGATGACCTGTCCATTTCAGTAAGGGGGGTGTTAAAAGGCCTTACTATTATGTATTATTGTCGATGTGTTTCTTTGATTTGTTATTAATCAGTTTATAAAAATTGGCTGTTCCCATGTTAGGGGCATAGATATTTAAAATTGTTAGATCTTCTTGTTGGGCAGACCCTTTAAGTATGATATAGTATCCTTCCTCATCTCTTTTTATGGTCTTTGACTTAAAATCTAATTTGTCTGATATAAGGACTGCCACCCCAGCTTTCCTTTGATGTTCATTAGTATGATAAATAGTTTTCCAGCCCCTCACTTTCAATCTAGAGGTGCCTTTGGATCTAAAATGAGTTTCTTATAGACAGCATATTGATGGGTCTTGTTTTGTTTTAATCCATTCTGATACTGTGTGTCCTTTGATTGAGGCATTTAGCCCATTTACATTCAGGGTACCTATTGAAAGATATGAATTTTGTGCCATTGTATTGTCTGTAAGGTGACTGTTACTTTGTTTCAGTTTATTGTCTCTGTTCCTTTCTGGTCTGTTACTTTTAGGCTCTCTCTTTGCTTAGAGAGACTCCTCTCAGTATCTCCTGTAGGGCTAGTTTGGTGTTTGCAAATTCTTTTAGTTTTTATTTGTCCTAGAAGATTGTTATCTCTCCTTCTATTTTAAATGACAACCTAGCTGGATATAGTATTCTTGGCTGCATATTTTTCTCATTAATACTCTGAATATATCATGCCAGTGCTTTCTAGCTTGCCAGGTCTCTGTAGATAGGTCTGCTGCCAATCTAAAATTCCTACTGTTGTATGTTATAGACATCTTGTCCTGAACTGCTTTCAGAATTTTTTCTTAAGATTTTTATTTATTTATTTATTAGAGAGAGCAAGCTCAGGCAGACAGAGTGGTAGGCAAAGGCAGAGGGAGAAGCAGGCTCCCTGCCGAGCAAGGAGCCCGATGCAGGACTCGATCCCAGGACGCTGGGATCATAACCTGAGCCAAAGGTAGCTGCTTAACCAACTGAGCCACCCAGGCATCCCTGCTTTCAGGATTTTATCTCTGTCACTGAGACTTGTGAGTTTTACTATTAGATGATGGAATGTGGACCTATTTTTACTGATTTTGAGGGGGATTCTCTGTGTCTCCTGGTTTTTGATGCTTATTCCCTTCGCCAAGTTAGGGAAATTCTCTGCTATAATTTTCCCCAATATACCTTCTGCCCCCCTCTCTTTCTTCTTCTTCTGGGATCCTAATTAGTCTAATATTGTTTCATCTTATGGTATCACTTATCTCTTGAATTCTCCCCTCATGCTCCTGTAGTTGTTCATCTCTCTTTTGTTCAGCTCCTTGATTCGCTATCATTTGGTCTTCTATATCACTGATTCTCTCTTCTGCCTCATTTATCCTAGCAGTAAGAGCCTCCATTTTTGATTGCACCTCCTTAATAGCTTTTTTGATTTCAACTTTAGATTTTAGTTCTCTTATTCCTCCAGAAAAGGATTCTCTAGTATCTTCCTAAGTATTCTCTAGTATTTTCCTAAGCCCAGCTAGCATCTTAATAATCATCATTCTGCACTGTAGTTCTAACATATTACTAATGTCCTTATTGATTAGGCCCCTAACCATCAGTACTGCCTCTTGCTCTTTTTCTTTTGTGGTGAGTTTTTCCATGTTGTCATTTTGTCCAGACAATAATAGATGAATGAGAGAACAAAATGTTAAAAGGGTAGCAATGATCCCAGAAAAATACACATTAACCAAATCAGAAGAGACACAAAACCAGAGAGAGAGGAAAGGGGGAAGAAAAGGAAGGAAAAAAAAAATGTGTGTGTGTGTGTGTGTGTGTGTGTGTGTGTGTGTATAAAACTGGTGAATAGAACAGACCCATACACTTGATTTTGAGTGTATTTTGGTCTGTTAGAAGAAACTACCTCACAAAATTTTAAAGATTGGAAAAGTTATATGTATACAAAAATGAAGGGATATAATATGACTGTAAAGATGAAAATTTTAAAAGATTCAAAAAAAGGAATTGATAAGATAAAAAGTTGGTTGGAAAAAGAAAAGACAAGAAGAAAGAATGTGATCAGGATGGACACTAGAACAAAGCATTATTCTAGATTAAATTATATTTCGATCTATTAGAAGAAAATACATCCTAAAATTTTAAAGAAAAAAAAAACCCTATATGTATACAAAAAATAAAATGAAGGGATAAAATATGACTATAACAATGAAAATTTAAAAATATTTTTAAAAGGTATTGACAAGATAAAATCATTAAAAAAAAACAAAAGAGGAAAGAGGAAAAAATTTTTAAATAGAATAAGCAATGTGAAATCAAAAAAATTTAATTTTGAAAGACTAAAGGATCATGGGGGAAAAGCCATGAATTCTATGTGTTGCTTTGCCCTAGCTCTGGAGTTCCATAGTTCTCATTGATTAGTGAACTTGGTCTTGGCTGGATGTTCTTGCTCATCTTCTGTGGGAGGGGCCTGTTGCAGTGATTCTCAAATGTCTTTGCCCAAGATGGAATTGCACCATTCTTGCCAGGGGCAGGCTGAGTAATCTGCTCAGGTTCGCTCTCGGGAGCTTTTTTTTCCTCTCGGGAGGACATGAATGAAAATGGTGGCCTCCCAATCTCCAGCCCATAGGAACTGAGAGCTTGGGCCCCATTCCTTAGTGTGCCCTCTGAGAAAAGCAGTCAGTCACTCCCATCTCCCTGATCTCCTGCCACACTCTGAGCTCTTCCAGTGTGGGATGGAGAGTTCCTGTCTCTGGAGCACAGCCCCGTTTTGGAGTCTCCAAACCCAGCTGATTCCTGTACCATGCTCCCTTCCACTCCTCCTGGAAGAGGAAGTGGGTCTCCCCCAATCTGCTACTTGTGGGGTTCCTGTCCAAAGAGTAGTGGTCTTACTGTGCCACAGAGAGCTGGGAGCCCACTCCTCAGCTCCATCTCCGTAGCTGGCTTTCCCGCTCTGATACCTGGGAGCTTTGCCACACTAAGACACCCCTGGTCTTTTTGTGACTCTGTGGGTCCTAACCACACTGTCCCTGACAGGGCTCCACCCCCTGCATAGCCTCTGGAGTTACATTCCCTCAGTGGAGCAGACTTCTAAAAGTTCCGATTTTGTGCTTCACTGCTCTTTCACTTCCTGGGAGCCAGCCCCTTCCCCGCCACCCCCACCCCGAATGTTGCCTCAGATTCACTTCTCTGCATGTCCTACCTTCTGGAAAGTGGTCAATTTTCTGTTCCTAGAATTGCTGTTCTTCTCTTCGATCTCCTGTTGAGTTTGTAGCTGTCCAGGTATGATAACTATCCAGCTGAACTCCTGGGACCTGACCATACTTAGGTCCCCTACTCCTTGGCCATCTTCATCCTCTCCTCATAATGATAAGATCTTAATTAAACTATTTGTGTTACCTAAATTCTAAGTTTAGTTATTTCTAATTACTGGAATCTATGTTGTCATAATATAACGTAAAGAAAGTATGAGCATAGTCTAGTTTTCCATGCTCTTATAATCAAGTTGAGATTGTTTTAATTACAATGAACAGAATAGCTGATAAAATGTAGTTTAATTCAGTAGTTTTTTTAAGATTTTATTTATTTATTTGACAGAGAGAGATCATAAGCAGGCAGAGGCAGCAGAGAGAGAGGAAGGGAAGCAGGCTCCCCGTCGAGCAGAGAGCCCAATGTGAGGCTCAATCCCGGGACCCTGAGATCATGACCTGAGGCAAAGGCAGAGGCTTTAACCCACTGAGCCACGCAGGTGCCCCTAATTCAGTAGTTCTTAAACTTCAATGTGCATCAGAGTTGCCAGTGCTTGTTAAAACACAGAATGCTTGGTCTCATCTGCACTGTTTCTGATTTAGTAATCTAAAGCAGGACCCAAGTATTCTCTTTCCTAACAAATTTCTCAGTAGTGCTGACATTGCTGGTCCGGGGACCACACTTTGAGAACCATTGGCTTAAATTTATAAAAATTCTGAAGAGGTAGGTAGTTTCAGCATTGCTTAATCCAATAACAAAGAGGCTTCATCAATGTCCCATGTGCTTTCCACCTCTCCTCTCTTCCCTTTTCATGCTGTGACCTCATTGTTGCAAGATTCTGCTGTAGCTTCATGCATCATGTGTTCATTCATCCATATTCAAAGACAAGCAACGTAGCCAAATTTCTCCTTTCTTTATCATAAAACAACAACAACAAGAAACAAACAAACAAAAAACATTTTCTCAAAGCCTCCAGAGACCTTTACCCTCAGCTTCCATTAGCCAGGATTTGATAAATGTTATTACATAGCTTTAAGGAATGTTAGTGCAGGAAATATCCAGCATTTGGGACCTTAAAGACTGACTTAAAGACCAAATTTTGCAGCCTGAAAGGTAGAGGTGAGTAAGAACAGCTACCTTTCAGGAGATTACTACAGCTTCGCCCACTCAAGCCCAATCAGATTGACTACAAGGAAAGATTCAGCTTTTTAAAAAATACATATAAAAAATAAGACTGAGGTTTAAGTTAGTCTGTGTTAAATTAATCTATGTCCTCATTATGAAAACCAGTTCCCTAGAAAAACCACAGGACACACTCATAAAAGGGAGGGGTGAAGAAGTCTCAGTTTGATTAAATAAATGCAAATTCTATAAATTAATGCCAGCCTATGGAATAAGCCATCCATAGTGTCTGAAAACACACAACTATAGGATATGAGAGTCATTACTGCTATTAAGTGGCTTCACATAATATTTGCTGTATTACTTCATACCTGGAAATAGGCATCAAATACTTCATTGGCACTATTTCACTGTATTTAACTCAAGATTTGGGCTATTAAAGAAAATAAGTGTTTCTGTCCAAAACTGGCTACATAATTTGCAGGCCTAGTGCAATATAAAAATGCACTTCTCTTGTTCAAAAATTATTAAGGATTTCAAGATAGTGATGGCGGGGCGCCTGGGTGGCTCAGTGGGTTAAGGCCACTGCCTTCGGCTCGGGTCATGATCCCAGGGTCGTGGGATCGAGCCCCGCATCGGGCTCTCTGCTCTGTGGACAGCCTGCTTTCTCCTCTGTCTCTCTCTGTCTCTCTGCCTACTTGTGATCTCTGTCTATCAAATGAATAAATAAAATCTTAAAAAAAAAAAAAGATAGTGATGGCAAAACATTAAACCAAGCATGGAGACTTTCTGGATGCAGGGCCCTGTGTGACTGTGCAAGTCACTCACCTGTGAAGTGGCACTGCTGATACCCCTTCCTTAGCAACTATGATCCCTTTGAACTCCAGATTCTTCTCATTTTCTTATGCATTTTCTTATTTACTTCACTTAAATATGGGGAGAAGGGACTACGATACTTTCCTAAACAAAGAATCTTCTCTTGGTTATAAATCATCCCACTCTCTAGTATGTGGAAGCAAATGCAGGTGACTTTGGCTTAAATAGCAATATTTTTCCATCCCTGCTGCTATGGACAGAGAGATGAATAAGTAGCTGGATAGACTAAGTGATTCAGCAGGTAGGAAGATTTTGTCAATTGGAGATAACAGGGCATGTATGTGTAAAAGGTGAAAATTTTGGACCTAGAATCGAAGAAAAAAACAACAGAGAAGATTTATCTGCATTTGAAATGTGAATATCAATGAGGGTCATCAGTTATTCCGAGAGTTACAGAACAGACTTTTAAAAGTTAAAGCACTCCACCTCCATGTCAAGTTCAATGCAGGAGCAAATTTTATCAGTTTGGTGTCCTTGTAGCATCAAAGAACTATTCTTCTGTTCCCCCTTGTAGCATCCAGGAACAGGGCATGTTTTGCCTTTGTAGGGAAGATGAAATGCTGGCCTGATAAATCACCTGCCAATTGAATCGATGTAGAAGGCTAATGTAGCTAAGTTGAGAGGGGAGAAGGGCTTGAAAAGGGAAGGATACAGAAGGGGGATTTTGCAGTTGTATAAATAATGCTATCTAAGTAAATTACTTTTTGCTTTAAGTAAAGAATATAGCCATAAGCTCTCTGAAGTGCATTTTCTCCTCTTTCCACCTCCTCCTTTAACTATATCCCTTTAGGTATCTTTTGTATAAATTATAATTTGCATATGTAATGGGCTTACTTGAAATGAGGTAGCTCCTCTCCACCACAGGAGCTTTCCATCGTTTGTCTGCTTTTGAAAAGTCAATGAGATCACCCTATTTTGGTGCATCTGTTACCTCACAGTACCCAACAAAGCATTTACTATACCATCTGAATATTTATGATGTTCCTGAAGTGAACTATGAGGCAATTAATTAAATAACTAGTTAGAATTTAACTTTATTGTAAAAAAATTAGATTTCCAGTCATTCAGACTAAGTGAATGTTCTTTCATTTCAAATATGGCTAATTATATCTGTTAAAGTTTGTCTGGAGGAGTTGAGTTGCATGTGGCTATACATTGGTTGCAGTTGAATTAAACCAGAAGTCATTGTAACTGCTATGTAGGAAAGTCAACTCTCCTTAGACAACCAGTGAAACATGGAGAGGCTGTCATTGGGTCAATGTGACCATCCACAAACAATTGTTTGGATTTGCTGTTTCTGTCTCTGGTGACAAGGAAATGTGACATTTAAAAATTGACTGTCTTTTCTGTACAAGCTTGTGACAATATTCTGTAATTATGGATATGTACCAATAACAATATTTCTAAAAATTATTTTAATGTTTGACATTATAGTTTCAGGTCACATTAAAATATTCAAGGGGGGAAATCCAGGGTATTTTTAAGAAGAGCTGCAATTTTACAAATGTAAAACTGGAGAAAGTCTTAAGATAGATGATTTAAAATATTTTCTTAAGGAAACAGTTCAATACAGGTACATAATGAGTTCTTTGGGATTAATGCTATACCATATTATGCGAGGAATACATGTGCTGTTTTGTATCATGAAAACACATTCTCCCCCACATTTCCCTAGAAAATTTCTTCAAGCCTGAGATCAATCATTGCCTTCCCTTGGAGGCCTCCCCAACTCAGAGACCAGTAGATGATCCTTCATTGTGTTACCAGGACACTAGCACTACTTCTAAGAGGTAATGGTGTGTGAATTTTTGAGATAATATTGGAAATTGGGCTTGGAAAACTAGATTGATCATATTGTTGAGTTCAGTTTTTATCCTGTAACCAGTAGCAAGCATGAGGAGAAGAGCTATATCTTGATTTTACTTGAAAATGGAGATTTTGGAAGACTTGTAATTTAGTGGTTCGAATATTTTTTTTTTAGAAGATGCCATTCAAGAGACAGTGATTTTAATGTGTACTAATGCAACAAAATCATATGGACAGTGTGGAAATGAAAAAGATGTTTTTTTAAAAAATCCTATGATCTAGCAAGCTGGGAATAAAAACAGAAAAAAGTAACTATAATGCAAGAAAAAGAACGGGAAGTACATCAACTTTGAAGTTAACTACATTTTACAAATTGAGAGATGGTTGTAATCTAGGAGTAAATAACAAAAACTATGAAGAATGTGCCAAAATTCTCTAGCTCCAGAGCACATGTCAAAGTTAAAAAAGAGGGAAAAAAATGCTCTTTGGGAAAAAAAGAAAGATGAAAGATAATTTAGAAATGTATAAACTATAGATTGGGGAAAGCATTATAAAATATGATTAAAACATTAAAATATGGGGTGCCGGTTGCTCAGTCGGTTAAGTGGCTGCCTTCAGCTCAGACCATGATCCCAGAGTCCTGGGATCCAGCCCTACATCAGGCTCCCTGCTCAGCAGGAATTCTGCTTCTCCCTCTCCCTCTGCTTGCATCTCCCCCTACTTGTGCTCTCTCAGTCAAATAAATAAAATCTTTTTAAATTTTTAAAAAAATATTAAAATATGATTCCATAGGCTTAAGCTATTGGCAGTCAAGTAAAGAAACATTAACCAATTTATAAAATGGTTTCAAAATTTCCAAACTAAAGAAAGGAAAATATATTCATTTAATAGTCATTTAAGGTATAAAATAACTTCCAGCCAAATTTAGAAATTAAAAAAAATTATTTATACAAGCAGTTTAAAAAAATTATTTTTATTAACAGATAATATATTATTTGCCCAGGAGTACAAGTCTGTGAATTATCAGGCTTACACATGTCACAGCTCTCATCATAGCACATGTTCTCCCCAATGTCCATAATCCAACCACCATCTCCCTACCTGCAATTCCCCCAGTAACCCTCAGTTTGTTTGTGAGATTAAGAGTCTCATGCTTTGTCTCCCTCCCAATCCCATCTTGTTTCATTTTTTTTCCTTCCCTATCCCCCAAACCCCCGCCCTGCCTCTCAAATTCCTCATATTAGAGAGGTTGTATAATTATCTTTCTCTGATTGATTTATTTCACCTAGCATCCATGTTGTTGCAAATGGCAAGATTTCATTTCTTTTGATGGCTGCATAGTATGCCACTAGAAAAAAAATATATATATATATATACACACGCACATATAGATATATGTGCGTGTGTATATATATGTATTTTACCACCCCTTCTTTATCCATTATCTGTTGATGGGCATCTAGGTTCTTTCCATAGTTTGGCTATTGTGGACATCATTGCTGCTATAAATATTTGGGTGCACGTGCCCTTTCAGATCATACATTTGTATCTTTAGAGTAAATACCCAGTAGTGTGATTGCTGGGTTGTAGGGTAGCTCTATTTTCAGCTTGTTGAGGAACCTCCAATACTGTTTCCCAGAGTGACTACACTAGCTTACATTCCTACCAACAGTGTAGGAGGGTTCCCTTTTCTCCGCTCCTATCCAACATCTGTCATTTCCTGACTTGTTAATTTTAGCCATTCTGACTGGTGTGAGGTGGTATCTCACTGTGGTTTTGATTTGTATTTCCTTGATGCTGAGTGATGTGGAGCACTTTTTCACGTGTCTGTTGGCATCTGGATGTCTTCTTTGTAGAAATGTCTGTTCATGTCCTCTGCCCATTTCTTTTTTTTTTTTTATTTGTTAGAGAGAGAGCACAGGCAGACAGAGTGGCAGGCAGAGGCAGAGGGAGAAGCAGGCTCCCTGCTGAGCAAGGAGCCCGATGTGGGACTCGATCCCAGGACGCTGGAATCATGACCTGAGCCGAAGGCAGCTGCTTAACCAACCGAGCCACCCAGGCATCCCCTCTGCCCATTTCTTGATTGGACTATTTGTTCTTCGAGTGTTGAGTTTGATATGTTCTTTGCCTTTGGCGACATTTCTAGGAAGAAGTTGCTGCAGCTGAGGTGGGAGAGGTTGCTGCTTGTATTCTCTTCAAGGATTTTGATGGATTCCTGTCTCACATTGAGGTCTTTCATCCATTTTGAGTCTAGTTTTGTGTGTGGTGTAAATGGTCCAGTTTCATTTTTCTGTAAATGGTGTAAATGGTTCAGTTTCATTCTTCTGCATGTGGCTATCCAATTTTCCCAACACCATTTGTTGAAGAGACTGTCTTTTTTTCCATTGGACATCCTTTCCTGATCTGTCAAAGATTAGTTGACCACAGAGTTGAGGGTCCATTTCTGGACTCTCTATTCTGTTCCATTGATTTGTGTGTCTGTTTTTGTGCCAGTACCATACTATCTTGATGATGACAGCTTTGTAATAGAGCTTGAAGTCTGGAATTGTGGTGCCACCAACTTTGGCTTTCCTTTCCAAAATTCCTCTGGCTGTTTGGGGTCTTTTATGGTTCCACATAAACTTTAGGATTATTTGTTCCATTTCTTTGAGAAAAGTTGATGGTATTTTGATAGGGATTGCATTAAATGTGTAGATTGCTTTAGGTAACATAGACAATTTAACAATATTTTTTCTTGTAATCCATGAGCATAGAATGTATTTCCATTTCTTTGTGTCTTCCTCAATTTCTTTCATGAGTACTTTATAGTTTTCTGAGTACAGATTCTTTGCCTCTTTGGTTAGGTTTATTCCTAGGTATCTTATGGTTTTGGGTGCAGTTGTAAATGGAATTAACTCCTTAATTTCTCTTTCTTTTGTCTTGCTGGTGGTGTATAGAAATGTAATTGATACCTGCACATTGATTTTATATCCTGACACTTTACTGAGTTCCTGTATGAGTTTTGTATGAGTTCTAGCAGTTTTGAAGTGGAGTCTTTTGGGTTTTCTACATAAAGTATTATATCATCTGTGAAAGTGAGAGTTTGACATTTTCTTTGGCAATACAGATGCATTTTATTTCTTCTTGTTTTCTGATTGCTGAGGCTAGGACTTCTAGTACTATGTTGAGTAGCTGTAGTGATAGTGGACATCCCTTCCTGACCATAGGGGAAAAGCTCTCAGTTTTTCCCCATTGAGAATGATATTCGCTGCGGGTTTTTCATAGATGGCTTTCTTGATATCGAAGTATGTACCCTTTATCCCTACATATACAAGCACACTTAATAAACATAGCATCTAAATCTTAGAGGCTTTCTGTATACTAACCCTCTTGACTTCTCTAAACTTTATGAAAGAGCCAATCTGACTGTTGAGAGAATTACTTGTTTCTTATTCTGTAGAATTAAATTGGATTTAATCATCACCTCATATATAACACATCCCTTTCCCCTTCATCCCCCTACCACACACACTCTAAATTTAATTAAAATAACTGAAATGAAACTAGAGATAATTTGTTTTTTAAATAGACTGCCACATGCTCCATTTACATAAAACCCATTAGTTTGCATTAAATACAAATTAGCTGCTGATATGAATTAAATCACGTATAAATAGTTCAGAATAGCCGCAGAACCAGGCATTTTAATTAATATAACTGTTAACCAGATTTATTTGTAAGGTAATCAAGACTTGTACTCATTTATTCTTCAGTACAATAGGCCAGGCAACACTGGCTGTCCTAGAACAGGCCATCCTTTCTATAGGAATACAAATCCAGAGGAAGATTGATTAAGTTTTCCAACTTCAAAGTGTCCAAATGATGAAAGCATGCCAGTTTAGAGATTATGGAATCTGGAGGATAAATGCAGAATCCCTTCAAATAATTAACTCATATTTTTACAATTTATTGATCACCTGAAATATCCAGCTTTCCTTCCTCCTTCCATAGCTTAGTCATGGTTTAATTTAAAATGAGATTTTTAAGAAATATGAAATAATTTTCCTTTGCTGCTATTCTTATTTTGACTAATTTATGCATCACTAATAAGTATTTCATAGTTAATAAGAACCTTCCAAACTAATTAGAATTTAGAGTTTAGCAAATATGTCTGTTAGTCCACACTCATTTTGTTCCGGGTAACTGAATCTTAAAGTGACTTAATGGACTTAGATTCATGTGGTTAGGAGCAGAGAAATGAAAACTCAAATTCTGACTTCAGGCACAGCTAAATACAACACTCTTATTAGGTCACAAAAATAAAGATGACTCTTACCGTGTCTGAGGAACGCTTTTCTCTATAACTTCTGTTCTTTGGCACGCGCTGCTGTCATGGTGGAAAGCAGCTGCCAACAGCTCTAGGCTTCATGTAAGCTCACAACAACACCCATTTTTTCCCCAAAGTTCCAATGAATGTCCCTCTAAGTAAGCCTTAGTTGCCTCAATAATTTATGCCTCTGCCTATGACAACCACAATGTAAAAGAGAACACAGTGCTCTAATTCACCTGAGTTACATACTCACCCCTGAAGCTGGAGAAGGGGCCAGCCCTAACTGAATCATACGAATTAAGAGTGGGAGGATGTTTTAATAAAATAAAACGTTGGTTGCTTTCTTAAAAAATTGATGGGAAATAGGTATTGACATGGTGAGTACAAAGAGGAACAGTATACATTATATTTTTGTAGTCCTTGTTTCAATGCTAAATTGTCAGTCTTCTTCAGTCACCTCATTTAGTCACTGATTTTTCAATCAGTAAAAAAAATCAAAGGTCCACAATCAATATTTACCTGCCAAAATCCCTGATGCTAGCAACCACAGGACTTGTAAATGGCATCCATGGATATTCAGCAAATAAAGTACCTATACATTCTTGAAGACTTCATCAGCCTTAAATCATGCTCTTAAAACACAATGTTAAAATATGAATGCTACATTATGTGGGTATTCTGACTGAAGGTTAGAGAGGATTAATGAGACAGGTTTAATTGACTGTAAACAAAAGTCTTGGGCATTTGTAAAAGAAAAATACCACCTAAGTCACAATATTTAAAATTTTGACATAAAAAAGCAGCGTCTCATAGTAGCTGATGAGCCTAAGTAATTGCTTTTAATTTTTGCCCATTTCACTAACAATATTTCATTCCATTGTATCCAATCCCCCTTAGTCTTAAGTGTTATATTTTGTATGACAAATATTAAGATACCAAAGAACATATATCCTTAAACTTTTACATGCCATGAATCCCTTTGGTAATTTGATAAAGCCTACAAACACCATAGAATATTTCTAAAAATATTTTATAATAAAAAAATATAGATCAGAGAGGAAGACAAACCATAGAGACTCAAAGTATACAAACTGAAGGTTGCTGGAGGGGAGGAGTTTGTGGGGTTAGGGTAACTGGGTGATGGACATTAAGGAGGGCACATGATGTAGTGAGCACTTGTTATTATATAAAACTGTTGAATCACTGACTTTGAAACTAATAATACATTATATGTTAATCGAATTTAAATTTAGAAAATTTAAAAAAGAAAAATAAAATAAATTAAAAATATATAGGACAACCACATGCAGAAGAATAAAACTAGACCATTCTCTTACACCACACGCAAAGATAAACTCAAAATGGATGAAAGACTTCAATATGAGACAGGAATCCATCAAAATTATAGAGGACGATATAGGCAGTAACCTCTTCAACATTGGCCACAGCAGCTTCTTTTGAGACATGTCTCTAAAGGCAAGGGAAACAAAAGCAAAAATGGACTTTTGGACTTCATCAAGATAAAAACTTCTGAACAGCAAAGGAAATTGTCAAAAAAATTAACAGACAATTCACAGAATTGGAGATTATTGCAAATGACATTTCAGATAAAGGGCTGGTATCCAAGATCTATAAAGAACTTATCAAGTTCAACACCCAAAAAACAAATAATCCAGTCAAGAAATGGGCAGAAGACATGAACAGACACTTCTCTGAAGAAGACATACAAATGGTAACAGACACATGAAAAAATGTTCAACATCACTAGCCTTCAGAGAAAAACAAATCAAAACCACAATGAGATACCACCTTCCACCAGTTAGAATGGCCAAAACTAATAAGACAGGAAACAACAAGTGTTGGCGAGGATGTGGAGAAAGGGAAACCCTCTTATAGTGGGAATGCAAGCTGTACAGCCACTCTGGAAAACAGTATGGAGGTTCCTCAAGATGCTAAGAATAGAGCTACCCTATGACCAGTGATTGCACTACTAGGTATTTACCCCAAAGATACAGATGTAGTGAAAAGAAGGCACACATACACCCCAGTGTTCATGGCAGCATGTCCACAATAGCCAAACTGTAGAAGCAGCCTAGATGCCCTTCAGCAGATGAATGGATAAAGAAGCTGTAATGCACATATACAGTGGAATGTTACTAGCCATCAGAAAGGATGAATGCCAACCATTTACATCGACTTGGATGGAACTGGTGGAGATTATGCTAAGTGAAATAAGTCAATCAGAGAAAGGCAATTATCATACGGTTTCAGTCATACATGGAACATAAGGAATAGCACAAAGGACCACAGAGGAAGAGAGGGAAAATGGAATGGGAAGAAATCAGAGAGGGAGACAAACCATGAGACTATGGACTTGGGAAACAAACTGAGGGTTACAGTAGGGAGGAGGTGGGGGAATGGAGTAACTGGGTGATGGGTATTAAGGAGAGCATGTGTTGTGATGAGCACTGGGTGTTATATGCTACTAATGAATCATTGAACAGTACATCAAAAACTAATGGTGTACCATATGCTGGCTAACTGAATATAATTTTTAAAAAATAGAATACAAAGGAAACTAATTATATTGAAACACTTGCCCAAAAATTGAAATTGTAATCATTCATCTGTATAAACTTTTAATAAAAAGTGATACCATTGGAGAATAATAGATGATATTTGAAATACTATAACTCCATTGCAATATGAAAATATCCACTATTTCAATTGGGTGAAATGTCACAAGAACTACTAATACTAATGTGCTTTGTGGCCTATATTCACAACTGAAGGAAATGTAAATTTCAGTTCAAGGTTACTGAAAATAAAGATGTAAATTTTCCCATCCTCAAACATGGACTTCTGCCAAAGGACATTTGGTCATGACTTGAAGGGGGGAAAATGTGCAAATCACTGTAATAAGGCATGCTAGCCATCAGCTCTTGGACTTTTATTGCAATTTTCTTATTCATCTCTAGTTGATTCCCTGCCATATTTTCACAGTAGCAATTCCCAGTTTTATTACCCAGTTCTATCCCAACCTTTCTCTGTGTGGTTAACTTTGCTTCCTACATTACTTAAAAAATGAAAGCAAACTGTCATTAGTTCCCTTTCTCTATTATACTAAAAAAATTTTTAAGGATTTTATTTATTTATTTGACTGAGATCACAAGCAAGCAGAGAGCATGAAGAGAGAGAGGAGGGGAAGCAGGCTCTCCCCCGAGCAGAGAGCCTGATGCAGGCCTTAATCCCAGGACCCTGGGATCATGACCTGAGCAGAAGGCAGAGGCTTTAACCAACTGAGCCACCCAGGCACCCACTAAAATGTTTTGAATCTTTGTTTTCACCATTTCTCTTGAGTCTAAGAGATTATAGAAAACCTATGCCTGCCAGTTAATATTCCTCATAAAGAAAGGAAGATGCTGTTAAGAATAAAATCAGAGTTCTGGTGCTCTATTCCTTGCTGCTTGAACCCCTGGTCCTGAGTATGCAAGGGCCTCACTTTCTCCCATTAAAGATAATGAAGATTGGGCTTGGGTGTACAACTCTGACAGTTCATTTGTTTAAAGATAGAAGATGAGGGACGCCTGGGTGGCTCAGCTGGTTAAGCGGCTGCCTTCGGCTCAGGCCATGATCCCAGTGTTCTGGGATCAAGTCCCACATCGGGCTCCTTGCTCGGCAGGGAGCCTGCTTCTGCCTCTGCCTGCCTCTCTGTCTGCCTGTGCTCTCTCTCTCTCTCTCTCTCTCTAACTAATAAATAAATAAAATCTTAAAAAAAAAAAAATAAAAAAATAAAAAAGATAGAAGATGAGAGGGGAGCCTAGGTGGCTCAGTGGGTTAAGCCTCTACCTTCGGCTCAGGTCATGATCCTGGGGTCCCAGGATGGAGCCCCACGTCGGGCTCTCTGCCCAGTGGGGAGCCTGCTTCCCTCTCTCTCTGCCTGCCTCCCTGCCTACTAGTGATCTCTCTCTCTCTGTCAAATAAAAAAAAAAGATAGAAGATGAGAAATGTGATACAACCCAACTCTACTAGTCACTATACAAGCTGAAAAGGAGAAAAGCATTTAGGTGGGGTACAGTGAAATCCCGCAAAGGTGATAGGCCTCTACCTTTCAACATCCTGGTTCTCTTGTACCACTGTATGGCACAGGATACCCTAGGTGTAGCTCTTCCTTGCAGATGTTATCTTTAAGGAACATTGTCCCATAGTCAAGAAGTTTCTTTTCTTACTTTTTTAAACAGTTTATTGATTTTATCATGAAAGAGAATGGATTTGCTTTACAGATGTTTTTGCTGAAATATATGTACTCACAAAGCAAAATGCCTAGAGACCGTTGGAGCCTTTCTTTCCCCTGTAGAAAAAAAGAACTGAATGAGATGATTCCATATTCAGTTATGATTACCACGTGACCACGTGAGTCCTTTGTTATCCCATTTGTTTGATTCTGAAGGCAGGAACATTTAATAAATCCTGGTCACTTTTCAAAATCATGGCCAGCTGAATTTTACAAATAGAAGTTTTGCAGATGTAGTTCATCATAGAGAAGAGTTTAACTATTTAGGGGACCCATTTTCCCATGTGATGTAACTTTTATTCACAGATCAATTTCTCTGAAGTGTTTGGGCCTGCTATAGGAGAAATACTATATGAAGCTTTTATTTCTGTAGAAACAGAGTATGGTATTAAAAACTCATTCTTACTTAATTAAAGTTGGGATGCCCTGACTAACCAAAGGACATGTGAAGCTCATCTTCAGAGCAGGCATTCATTGCTCTGGAGTCCTACAGTTATAATGATTTGGTTATTTTTTTTGTCTCTGTTGCTACTGCACCTGCCTCTACCCTGTAATATTAGTCTAAGCTCCTTTTATCTATTTTCTGCCTATTGCTTGCTTGTTGCTCTACCACCTCCCACATTTTAGTACTTTCTGTCTTCAAATCACATGGATTCCATGGGCTGGTGATTTCTGCATATAGCCTTCTCTCAATGTAACTCTCAACTTCTACAGCACTCTGCTGTTGCCAGCTGCTGCTTCTGTCTTTATACCTCCAATTCAAACCCTCCAAGGGAAAAGGTGTTTTGAGTCAGACAATCAAACTCAGTTTAGGGAGCAAGATGCCTAGGGACTTTTGGAGGCTTAACTTGCTTATTAGAGCTCTAGGCTAGGCTACCTTGCAATCTTCCATCTAAGATGGTCTTAGAGTCAAATTGCTGATCCAATCATCAGTTGCCATAGTGGTGGCATTATGTGGCAGGAAGCCTAGCAACAAGAGCACAAGAAGCTGCCAGGAATAGATAAAGGGCTGAAACAGGCACTAGATATGTGTTCTTTTCTATGATTTCAGGGAACAGAGTACACTCCAGAGTTCTCAGCTGTCCATGTCCACATTTGAGTTTATATCACCACAAGAATTTATTTTCTGTTGAAATTAGAAGGACTCATTTTCCAAATGTGTTCCTTCCATGGCTCCTTCTAGGGACTTAGATTTCTTGTTCTGCTATTTTCATCTCAGTTCTTTCAATATTGATACTGAGCCACCCTGAAAAGAAAATATGGGAGCTCTTGGAACTAATCAGATTAACTATTAAACTGGCAGTTTGTTTTGATTGTTTATTTGTTTATGTTTGCTTTCAATGTCAGAAGAGTTACTCTTATCTCCCATTCAAGTTTCTTAAACATTTTCATCCTGGTGCTGTGCTGCTGTGTGTTTAGAACACGCGAAAATCCTGAAACCCATTAGAACCACAGACTATCTTATTCATCATTTCTATCTCCAGTGTCTAGTATTGTGTCTGATACAGAGCACATTCACAATAAATATTCCATGAATGAAAATAAACCTAAGCAAAATGAATTAGAACAAAAGTCTGTTGGCAGAAAAATAACAAGCCAAATACAAATAACTTGATTTCCTGCAGTTTGGGATTATCCAACTAAGTAGGATACATCCACAATATACATTACTTGCATATTCCCTGTCTTGCTAGAGATAGAATTGCAAATTCACCTGTGCAGACATATGTATGTTTGCATATATTTTGGTGCATATGTCATCAGTCCTTAAACATATATTCTCTCCATGTCTTCTTTTCATGCAAAATACACTGGAAATATATTTGGTATAAAACTGATGCATTCTTTTCTAACTGGCTAAAATATATTTACCTGTGGTTAAGTCATTGTATTTTTTCTAGGTACAGATGAGAAACATTTAATTGTGTGTGTGTGTGTGTAATGACACATGTATATATCAAAAAATGAAAAGACTGGAAATACTAAAAAGCATTATATAGGATTGGTTCAGGAAAATAAATTAGTTTATTCTCTTTCATGCTTACACAATATATATTCAATGCTAGAATAACATGTTTTCCACTGTGTGTGAGCATTAGGTAGCAGGACACTATATCAATAAGGAGATAGACGCAGGCAGCAGTGCCTAGAAAACTCAATCCCTTCACAGCCAGCTGACCTTAAGAATCGGAAGGAAATCAGTCCAGTTACATAAAACATTGGCAGAGCATGTAACAACTGAAGTGGCACTAATAGTGAAATACAGCAAATGCTCCAAGTCCTTTTAATATCAAAAGGAGGTCAAGCTTCCAGATGTTTCCACTGATTCATAAATAATTGACTACTGTTAGAGTTACACTGCATTACAGTGGAGTTATACAATGTGGCTAATATTGGTTTAAGTAGTACAAAATAATTCAACCAATACTTAAGGAAAATGTAAAATCACCTTAAATATCATTTATTGATAAGGATGCCCATAGCAGCCTCTTTATACAAATTTATCTTTCTGTCCAATATAGTATTTAGATAGTAAAGCCTGCCAAGTAACAAACTTATTAAATAAGTGCAAAACTACAAGTCATTCTTGATGCCAAAGACTGTCTTTTTTTTATTTAACTAAATTTATTTTTTTTAATTTAAACATATAATGTAACCCTACCACCCTCTCCCAAC
>ML109483.1:750-30235 GCA_003697995.1 Taxidea taxus jeffersonii | reverse complement strand
TGAGACCACATCTCTTATGTTCACCATTATGCCCAGAACTGGATCAAGCATCATCCTAGACATGGTAAGTTCTGAATGGAATGAAGGAAAGTTACTATTTATTGAGCAATTACTACATGTCAGACCCTGAACTAAATGCTTTATGGAGGCAAATCTCATTTAATCATAGCAATTTAGAGGTCATTCTTATTATCTAAAGATGGGACAGCAGATGGTAGCTTAAGTGGAGAAGCCAGGACTAGACCTCGGCACAACCTGACTTCAAAAACCAGACCTGTAGGCACCATGCAATTCTGTGCATCACACACAAAGCCTGGAAACACTTCTGTGCATGTCCAGAGCTATATGGGAAGAACGCTAAAGCTACAGACCCCCACCCTTGAAAAGTAATATTTGTCTACTGGGGATCATCACATTCCTCTGTCCTTCCAAGTGTAAGGTCCTATGTTAATATAGAAGGCAGGTGTCTAATCTCTGCCTAATAAGATGAGGAGAGGCTCCATGGTATGTGTGCTCCTAAAGCGAGCATGAGGACAGTCTCCATGGAAGTGATGTATATTTCAACTTTGAATGGAAGGGTTCCACCTTTGATGAGAGACAGCATAGCCCACTTAGGGCCCTGTGGTTACCTGGACTGATAGGGACAGAGAGTATACAAGGGAGGTGCTAGAAGAAAAGTAAATACAAGGGCCCTGGATGCCATGCTGGGGGGCTTAATCTTCATTTCATAGGATCAGTACTCTTCATCAACAACCCATTTCAGTGTGGGCTTTACTCTATCTCAGCCGAGATTCTCTTCCATTCAGCATCCAACTCAAGGCAAAATATTGAAATCTGGCATGGCCATTCTCCCATCAGTTGATGGCCATGTGGAACAGACTTCTAAGGCTAGTGTAAAGAGAAGATCAAGAATGACTGGAAAAAGAATGACAATGGAGATTTGATTCTAAGTCCATTTCTACTGAGCCAGCTTAGAGCCTATTACATTTGTTACTTTGGGACTTTGGGTTTCTGCAGAAATACTGAAGGTTATCACAAACATAGCCTATTTCATTTAGGACAGAGGTGACAAACTACAGCTCTAGGTCAAGGCCAACCTGTAGCCAGTCTTACATGGCAGTCAAGGAAAGGTTGATTTTTATTATTTTTAAAGGACTGTAAACAGACAACATTCTCCTTTCCAACACAAAGAGTATGTGGCAAAGGCATAGAGGTACCAGAAAATACTTACTATCTGGCTCTTTATGGAAAAAGTTTACTGTCTAGAACTTATCATCCTCCTCCATCTCTGTTCTGACACAGGACATCCAAATTAGTGTCTAATGTGACGAGACATGTAGCGAACTAGACCCATATACCATCTCAGAAATGAAAGCCAATTCAGTGGTATGATAACTTATTGCTGTAGGAATTCCTCTTAGAGAACTCTAAATTTTTAGCCAATTGTTAGATTCACACCCATTTCAACTTTGCCTTTGATATTTTAAGAAGATGTCCTCTTTACACTCAAGGGCTTGCTAGCGATTGGCCAACTGCTGTAACGGTTTTACCTTTCCTCATGCTGGTAGTAAGTGGCTTCGGAAGGCCCCGCAGCCGCCTGGTTATTAAAGCTTACCAAAACAACTTTCTTAATTAAAGACCCGTGAAAACTCTGACTCTCCTCCCATCGGGTTAGTACATCAAGCGGGTGTAGCTGCAGTCTTTTTCAAAACTTAACCTCGCATGCTTCAAGTTGACTTTTCCTCCAGGATCGTATGGGATGAGGGAAGGAAGAAGAAGGTTATGGGTTTTTGGATCCATGAATGTAACACCCTTTAGCTTTCCATCAAACAGTAATTCAATATTTACCAAAAGAAGATGTTTAGGCTTGGAAATTTCTACTTGCTTCTCTCATCAGAAAAACATTTTTGGGGGGTACACTTGTGTATACAGTTTGAGAAGATAGCAAAGCATGACTCAAACATGAAAACTATTCTAGATAGACTGCCAACTCCTGGTCCCTGGGAGAGGAATCACCCAGGCATACTAGAAGTTCTACAGCATCCAGGTAACCTGTGGCCCTGCTGTCCTACAAACAGACCTGCCACCACCACCAAACCCCACTAGGAGGATTAGCTACACTTCTATTATCTTTGCTAAAACATCTGTTGCGTTTCATCAGTGTGAACAGTGAAAAGCTGAACGTGGAGTCTTCTCTTAATTACTTGAAAGCTGGCTCTCTAATCATAAGTTCTACTTGGCACAGATGCCCATGGCTCTGACTGCCCAAATGGTTTGGTGTCAGCTTTTTCGTTTTATTAAGATTGATGGAGGCTGTGATGAATCATTAGTAGTTGAGATGCCTGCCACCTGCAAGTGCTCAGCTGCTTACAGTCTTTTTCTAGAAAATATTTCCATTTCCATACCTGCCTGCATATGTGACCATTTTGCTTTAGGAATCATGTTTTTCCGAAAACAAAAGAGACAAGCTCCTGAAAGAATGAACCATTTTTTCCCTGAAAGAATGAGCACTGCATTTAATAAAACATTTATCCCTATGCCACCATCATTTCTAGATAATATAATCTGGGGCAAAGACAAGTGAACCTGGGTTAAATCATAGTTCTGCTCGTAGAGAGCTTTATAACCTCCAGCAAAAACACTCACTCCTGGGACTTGGTTTATCAACAATCACCTTTAAATCAAACAATGTGGCAAACACTTACAATGGACTGTCTCATGAATAATCATCAATGCTCAGTGTGACTCCCCAGGGGAGAGTCACTATTTCCTAAATTTACAGAGAAAGAAATGAGTAAAGGTGAGATAATTCAGACAGAGTGACCACCTATAATTGTTACATTTTCCTGGTTATAAAATAATCTACGCCTAAATAATTTCCTTAGCAGGGTCAAGGTCTCAGCTAACGAGCTGTGGAGAGGCAAATTTCATTCACAGGTCAGTTTGTCCCAGGACACTTGGTTCTTCCCTACTCGTGCTTTCTGAAATCTTTAAGATGTAGGGACTCACCTAGATCATCCAGGATTCATTCTAGCCTTAACATTCCATGCATCTAAACATCCCTGCAGAAGGATTAAAAGATGATCATTGCTTGAAAGGCCAACCACTAGCAATGAAAACAGGGGGAGAAGCCTGCAAAAAGTGGATCGCAACCGTTAAGAATCAGAGCGACACCTGGGTGGCTCAGTCGGTTAAGAGTCTGCCTTTGGCTCAGGTCATGATCCCAGGGTCCTGGGATGGAGCCCTGTGCCTTGGGCTCTCTGCTCAATAGGGAGCCTGCTTCCCCCTCTCCCTCTCCCTCCTTCTGCCTACTGCTCTCTCTCTGTCAAATAAATAAACAAAATCTTAAAAAAAAAAAAAGATTCAGAGCATAGATCTAGAAATTGCTTTTAGTTTCCTAAGAGCTCAAAAGACTCAGGGCTACTCTAGCGTTCCCCATATGTATATGTCAGGCTACGAACCATTAAATCTTAATTAAATCACTCAAAAATCACATCCTCAGAGGAGAACAAAAGAGTATGGGTTATTCTTGGTTTTGAAAAATTACATTGCTTTTTTCTATTGATTTGTTTCAAAGTGACCACTTCATCTCTTTGAAGCACATACCGGGTCTCCCAGGGAAGTAGTTAGGCTTGTATCTGGTAGCATCACCCATATTCAAGTCACTACAAGAACTGGTGCCTATAGCGAAAATGGGGATGAGCAGGGAAAACCCATCAAGGAAAGCATGAATCTGTCATGGATCGGGCTGCCAGATGATTTTCTCACTTTGCCCCTCAACAGAGAGCTTTGGAGCACATGCAGGACGGAAAGGGAAGGTCAGGCTGTGGATGACCTACTAAGGATGAGGTCAGCAAGACAGGACAACTATGGGGACATTTCCTCAAGTGGTTTAGTGGCCTCCCCAGGGGCCTCAAATAGGACAAAAAGGAAAGTGAAGAATTAGGAATCCAGACTCAAAGACAGGAAAGGATCATCTGTCAAACCATCCCTTTTCTAGTAAGTGTTGAATTTTGTCACCCAAATTAATAATCACTGGAGGGTGGGGGAAGGGGAGCGAGCGTGAAGCTTGAGAAACTATCTGGTTCCTGTAGATCACTTTATCATTGGGTTAAAGCCAAGGGCACCAGAAGTGGAACGGCCCCCTCAGGTCTCCAAGTTAGAAAAGTTTTCTTATTCCCCGGACACGATGGGCTTGGAAATGTTTTAACAGCGTCTAATCAAAGTCCAAAGCCTATAGGTTCTTTAAAAGTCAGCCAACTCCAGAAACTGAGAAGCCAGAAGAAGCTGATTTTCACACTTGATAACTATTTTCATAGCATTTATACGACCTCTCTAGGCCTGGAATTCGGTGAGAAGACAAATTTGACCTCGAGTCAACATTCTGGACTCCCCTGGGTTTCAATACGAAGCGCGAGGTAGCTCGGTATCCACCTCGCGGGAGCCCCTACCCCTCTCCCCCCACACCCAGCTCCGCATAGACTTCTGCTGGAACCAGCCTTTCCCCGGGACTCCCACTCAGTGATTTCAGAAATCTGTGCAGTAGCCCAGGCCACCTGAGGGCGGTACAGACGGAGCGTTAGGGACCAGACTTAACACAAGGCCGGCTCTACAAACAAGACTCCACAGCGCGCTGAAAAAAGTCATCCATCTCATTGTTTCCAAGGAACCGAAAGACATGTAACAGCTTAACTTCTCCCGGTTAGAACCTCCTTAGACTTCTGGTTTAGGAAACAGACTCTCAACAGAGGACACAAAGAGGGCCTGGGCTTCGGGCATCCCCCCCAGTCCCTGTCGAGGCCAGGAGGTCCGCAGCGTCCCAGCCGACCAGGTGCTGCCATTTACCCCCGTGACGGACGAGCCACCTCAACGCCCCCGCCCCCACCCCCAGGAGCTTATCTGCAGAGCCGGGACACCAAGGCGAGTTCCTACAAAGGCAGGAGACCCCCAAGCCAAAGGCAGCGCCCGGGTCTCCTCCTCCCACCGCAGTTCGCCGGTCCTGGGAGGCCAGGCGCCGGGACCGGTGTTGGGGAGTTGACCTCGGGTGTCTGGCAGTCGCGTCCCGTTTTCGGACGATCCAGTTTGAGTTGTGGGGTTGGGTTTTTTGTAACACTCCTGGGTGCAGGCAGAAACTCCTCGGATCAGGCGGAGGGGCGGGAGCTCGGGGCCGGCAGATCAAGGCTGCGCCCGGGACTCTGGGACCCGGGGACCGGGAGCCCCGAGCCCGGGCGGCCGCGGGTCGCCCCCTCCAGGCGGCTGCAGGCAGAGACCGGCCCCGCGTCCCGGCGGCGGGGACGCGCTCCGGGAACACCGTCTGCTCCCACCCCGGAGGGAGCGCGCAGGGGCGAGGGGGCCCGGGCACCACGCTCCGCTCGCCGTCACCTGCGGATCGGGGTGCCGGACCCAGAGTCCCTGGGTCCCCTTCCCGTTCCCCGGGGCTCCCGCCGAGCGATCCCATCCCTGGAAAAGGACCCCGGGTGTCGGGGCGAAGCCGGCGCTTACCCGGAGAGGGGCGGCTCCTGCGCGGGGGCCGAGCTTCTAGGTCCGCGGGGAAGGTGCGGCTGCGCTGCGCGAGGTCCGACTCCGGCTCCCGCGCCCGCCGAGCGCCCTGCGCCGCCGCTCCGGCTCGGACTTCCTCTTCCTCGGCTCGGCCCCGCGGCTCGGCCGCGCTCCCCGGCTCGGCCGCGCCCGGGCCCGCCCCTCCCAGCGCCGAGATGCCGGCTCCGCCGCCCAGAGCAGCGGATCTTCGGTCCCTCCTCCCCGCAGCGCCCGGGCGAGCAAGGTGGGGAGGAGGAGGGGGAGAGCCCAAGAGCGAGATTAAGCACTTGGACTTGTCCCTGGAGCGTTGCCAAAGAGTGCAGTCAAATTACAACCCCTGGGGGATTTTTTTTTTTTTAAATCCCAGCTACCGTTTTCGCAGACACATCATTTTTCTTCATTTTCCGGGATCCTCGGGTCTAGCTTGCTCTTGGACGTGATAATTTCCCATACGATTTCCTTAAAATAATACCAAAGATAATTTTTTAAGTCAACATTCTAGTACTGCACAGAAGCTTTGGGGTAATACTATGAAAAAGAGGGGGGAAGCTCAGGTTCCTAGACATCATTACCCTAATCACCTAAGTTAATGTACCAAATAACCTTTGCTTAGAGAAAGTAAAAGTGAAAAGGAGCGAAGAAGACCTTTGAAATAGCCTGATAAATGTTTAAAGGCGCCAGCTCTGTGGTAGAATTACGACTTCAGTCAAAGGTGCCTAGGATGGCGGTCAAAGGCATGCGAAGTGATTTCTTAACACTTATCCCATCCAAAGCAGACAGACCATGTGTGCCTATGGACTCCATTAGGTTTTGTAATTTGTAGGGATGCATTCTCATATTACTTGTTTACAGACCTTCAGCGTTACCAATTATTAGCTATATGACCTTGAGCAAACTGTGCCTCAGTTCCCCTATCTGTAAAATGGGGATAAGTCATGGTAGTGCCTACCCCAGAGTTGCTGTGTGTGATTAAAGCAAGGTAATGCACCGCCGCCTGGATGATAAAGTCTAGGTACATGTTAGCTGTTACTGGTTGTTTTTTGTTTTTGTTTTTTTTTTTTTTACTTTTCCTTTTCATATGCTTTTGTGCATGTACATGGTTATGGAGAGTATAATAAAGATTGGAAACAAAATAAGGTTTTGTGCAGTAAGACTACATAGTGTCACTGTTCTCTCCCAACAATGCCCACTTTATGTTCAGTTTTACAATTTATTTTGTCTCCGCGACTGACTTGTATTACCTAAAGCGATGAGACGGGGTTATGCTTGGACTACACTACCACGGAAGATTTGCAATGGGACCAAAACAGATCTTTGCCGTCCTCAAAGCATCGTTTCAGATGCTCTTGCAATAACCTTGTGAGGTCGACAGGACAGGTGTTTAATCACAACCCTTTCCAGTACATGGAGCTCAAACAAAACCGTGCCTATTATCCTATCTGTCTCTGTTGTTACTTGCAATAGAAGTGAGCGGGAATACCTTGCACATGTACAACACATTTGTGAGCTAGTATCACTTGGACAGTCTTTATCACTCCTGTGAGGTGGGTGCTGGTCTCACTTGACACTCAAGGAGCCTCAGGCTCAAAGAAGCTAATTGATGTGCGCGCGTGTCTGCCAGATAGGGTGTTAGGGATAATTCTGAAAAGAAGGGATGAGAAGTAGGGTTTCCCGATTCCTGGAAAATGCTCTCTCTGCCATTCTACTCCCTGATCCCACATCCTCACACATTTCTGTGCACAGAGGCCTTAGAGAAGCCATGTGATCTGACCCTCAGCCTCAGACTCTGTCGCTTCCTAGCTGCTCACCCTTAGGCAGATAACAGTTGTGGACTTTGGTTCTTTATCTATGGAATGGTTATTATTCACTTCACCTCAGTTTATTAATGAGGTGAGAGGTGGGAGGTAGGAAGTGTAAACAGGTACATGAGATCGCTTTTATTGATACCGAGTGCCAAGTCCAGCACGACGCATCTAATCTACATTGTCATTCCTGATTTCCCAAATGAAGGCAGTCTACTCTTCAGATCACTAGAGATCTTGAAATCACCTGGTCTATCACACTCTGTGTCTAGTTCATCTGTGTGTGCCCAGCACTTTGCTCGACTCCTAACACAATAGATATAAAAAGTTCCATGGGTGTGTAGATGAATGGATGGATGAAAGAGCAAGGCAAGAGTTGTGAACGTGCTACTATGCAGCCTTTGTTAGTAATATGCCTATGTTAGTAATATGGTCAAGGTCAAAAAAGGGAAAAAGAAACTACTCAATGTATTTACAAAAGAGAAATTTTATGCAAGGACTTGACTCCACACGTGATGAAAGAAGCGGGAATCCAGGAGAGATGATGAGGCTGCCCAGGAATGATCAACAGCAGAAAGCCACCCCTTACTCCCACAGGCTGAAGAGGCAGGGAGAGGGGTTGTTATGGATGGAACGTGTCTTTGAGAGCCGGAGACAAATCCACCGCCTTAGACACTTGCAGAAAGGGAGAGAAACACCCTGGTTTTTTACCTTTCTTTGCCCCACAACCCAACATGGGTTGAACCTGACCTATAAGGGAACTTGGAACACTCAGCTTATAGGGGTGCCCAGTTGCCACCCCTGTGATCCTGTGATGCTGAGCAAGAAAAGGGCCAGGAGGATCTGAGGATAGCCAGCCCAGGCTTAGCATATCCCTCAAAGCATACCTCTCCGTTCTCAAATAGGATTGGATCTACCAATGATACTTCTGCGGAAGAAATGCTCTTGCTTTTTGACATTACCGAGTGTCCCCCATAACATCTCATTCATTCCTCATACACACCTGGTGATAGATACTCTAACCCCCAAATTACAGACAAGGTCGCAGAGATTCAGGGATTTTCAGCGATCTGGTCAAGGCCAGATAGCCATACGTGGCAGAGCAGGTTTCGGCTCTTCTGCATGTCCCACTAACTCAGCTGTTTCTAATGAAAAGTACTGTAATAATACACAATCTTGTATAGAATCACATTTCAGGGTCACCTGTCCACGCACATATGGGAGTTAATGTTTGCAAAGCTTACAGAGTTAAAAGGCTGGATCACGCCTTGTTTTCATTTTATGACTTATGGTGATAACTTTTATGATGCCGATGATGGCTGTGCTGAATTTATGATCACAAAAGATCAGAAACATTGTGCCCATTGGATTACAGGAGCACCTCAGGAAAAACATGGGTATCATTTATTCATTTTTTTTTTGAAAAGCTATTTCAATTTTAAATTTGATTTTGTGAGGCTTTCAGGAAATGCTCTAGAATATTCTGGCCATGTTAGAGAGATTAGGGTGAGCGAAGTGTCTTGTGGTATAGTCTCATGTAGAAAAGAGAGAAAACCAAGAGTGTAAGTGCACAATGGGGTGACAAGCTCCTTCAAATGCTCTCCAGTCAGGAGTGGAGACCAGCATCGTTATTGATGCTGGGGAATCCCTGATCTGATCCTTCTCAAGGTTCAAATTAGCTAGAAGATTTAAAAATTAAGAAACTGTGCTGATCTCCAAGAACAGAAGATAAAATAAGAAATATCCATGATTATTAGAAGCCTGCTGAGTTGGATCTAAAAATAGGTGGAGGATTTTGAGGCCATTTGGAAACCCTGACACTTCATAATATCTCCATTGCTGGTCTGTAGCACCATCTCCAAAATTCCCCTTCCTAGAAGCCGAGTGGATTAAGACCTGGTGTCCAGGAGGCAAGCACGAATTCTTTATCTATCAAAGGATAATTTAGTGAAGGATTACCCTACCCATTGTTGAACTAGTATATTGGATCTTAAAAAGCATAATTTCGTCAGTAAAAGAAGCTCCAGGAGAAGAGGACCCCAGATATCAGCCAGGGTAGGAAGAGAACAAAGGGGCACCAACAAATGCCAAAAAAGAACGGAAATGTGCGTGGAGAACAGAAGTGAACAGTGTAAATTGCTCATAGTCAATATCATACTTTTGTCTCTGTCTCTAATGCCTAAATTTCTTCAATTTTGACCAATATAGCAAAGTAAGATGCATGTGTACCTGCTTTCTAAATACTGATATTTGCAGGGAAAAAAATTCCCTCCAAACTTGAAACTTTTAATATGTCTTGGTTGAACGAAATCTAGTATTATTTTATGCAAATGGCCTGAACATCTTTGTAATAGAGAACACTCTTCGTCGTCTTATATGCAACAAAGTGACACTGGACAGTTTATGCTTCTGCTTCAAAATTAGCTGTATTTTCAAGTTTATAACAGTACATGTGTGGAAGCTTTTAAAATTTATTTTTTGAGCTGTTTTCTCTGTCAGAAGTGTTCAAGGGAGGAGCTGCTTTATTTCTTGAAAATATTATGTTTTGAAGTTCTCCACAAAAGTACTACCATAGCCCTTGGAATCTTGTAGAAATGTATGTATGGGGCGTGGGAATTTAGGCTGTCACTATGGGAGGTAGCGTCTACTGGTGGTAGGGTACCAAGGTCGATAAACTTTCTTCAACGCTGGGATAGTCCTGTGCCATGGAGAGTGGTCCCATCCTAAACACCAATAGCATCTCCTGAAGGACCCAGTCCCTGTAGATTGGGCATCACAAATTTAAATGCCTTCTGGGGCCAAGCCAGTAAAAAAAAAAAAAAAAAAAAAAAAAATTGTTCAGCAGCTCAGAATTGTTAGGTGTGGTGCGCACTTAAGACATATCATTCAAATTTTCTTTAACACTGTTTTGGCCAAACATACACTCTCAAAAGCCAGGAGCTTCTCATAGACCTCCAGTTTGCTCCTTCCCTTTCACTTCCATTGCTTCGGATAACTTTTCAGACAAAAATGAAAGAAAGGCTCTTTCTTCCCTCCTTCATCTCCTCCCACATCTTTCTTAAAGACATAATCAACTGCATGGGGAAAGATTACTAGAAAATGCTTTTCTCCTTTAAGAATTCAATGCCATGGGCGCTATAATTGAAATGATAAAATGAGTGGGGGGAAACTCGGACTATTTTTAGTATATGTGCTGCCCAAGCGAGCACAAACTCAGACTATTTTTAATCATGAAAATTGAGTTAGTGAAAAATTTAAATAAGAAACTGATGACAGAGGCTTCTAACTTGTTCTGTCATTCTGTGTCTCCTCTTTTCTGATGTTGATGGCATACAACAAATCCTTACAAGTTAGTAGACATAACAGCAAGGGCTACTGGATTCTGAACTCCATGTTTTAATTCTACATCAAGATGCTCTGTGTCTTATCTAATCTTCACAATTAAGTGTATTTTATCCATTTAATAAGTGAGGACACCAAGGCTTGAGAACTCAGGTGATGTGGGCAAGACTTTATAAATAGTAAGAAGCAGCGCCAGAATTTGGAACTAGGTCTATGATCCCAAACCTGCTCTAAGTGCCATGTACCATTGAGATGAGCTTCTCTGTGCACCAGCCATCTTCATCTCCCCATTTTGGTCACCTTCTACAAGTTCACAACTGGTAGTCATGAAATTCATGGGCTAATGCACACATGAATCCCAATAAGGATACTGGAAACATCTGCAGTTCAAAATCTTTCTTGCTCAATCTGAAATCCAATAACTCTGCAAATGGGAAGTCTTCCTGAAATCATTTGTACCAAAGCCTGCCCTAACCTGAACTCGTTATGCAATGAAGACTCACCTTCAGTGACTGGAGACTATTTGTAGTTTTTGCTTTTAGTTCTACTGGATATGAATTTTTCATTTAGCTACAGAAATATGAGGGTGATTGATTTCAGGGTGCCATCCCAGGCTCCTGCAAGATTACTATTTCATATATGGTATATGCATTATATTGCCTTTCTAAAAGTCCCCATCAAAAAACCCCTAAAATTTTGAATTGCAGATTATGAATATGGAGCTTCCAAAAGCCCACATAATATATTGGATAGATACTATTAAAACTCTATTTCCTGAATGGTAAGAAACAGTGGCGTGTTGGAGTTGGCATGTGCTAGTTTGCAAGAGCCGTTAACATTTCCAGAATTTTGTAAGCCAGTGAATGTCAAGTTGAAATCTGCCTGAAATCAACCATGGAAGGAATATTTACACTGCAGAAAGTAGCAAATGCTACAAAACAGGCTTCCCTCCTCTGCCTCTCCCCGAAGCTCCTGTCTTGCCCTGAAGCTCATTGTTAAACTTTTAGCAGCACACCACTGAAATAGGGATGAGATAAGAAAGGGGGGGAAGTGCTATGCAGTGAGCTTTTCCCAGTCTGCCCTCCCTGCACGCTGGAAGGTGTTAAGGGATGGTCTAGGACAAAGAGAAAATATAGTGTTGGTTTCACTGGAGCAAGACATTTTTCATAGACTATCTTAATCTTTTTGTCTTGGGGATGATTTTGACGGTGCTGAACAGGATTGTCAGTGCATTGATCCAGACTTCTCAGGAAACAAGGGCTTAGAGGCTTGGGTAACGTGGCCAAGGTTTTATAACAAGTAAGACGCAGCAGGAAATTTGGAGACACAAGGGCATAAGAAGTTACGTATCTGAGGCACATTTTATTGGTACATCAATAAAAGGAGATCCTGTGGAATTGCCTTAGAATGTCCACCCAAGTTCTCCCCAGGGAATTCAGTATTGTGAGGAATTACTGCCACCAGGTTGGGACAGTCTCAGTTTTAGGAGTGTTGTGATAAAGTTCGAGGTGTAAATTTTATCTTTCTCTTCCTCTTTGTCTCTTTTTTTTTATTTAATTTAAAATTTTTTAAAAAGATTTTTATTTATTTATTTGTTAGAGAGAGAGAGCAAGCTCAGGCAGACAGAGAGGCAGGCAGAGGCAGAGGGAGAAGCAGGCTCCCTGCCGAGCAAGGAGCCCGATGTGGGACTCGATCCCAGGACGCTGGGATCATGACCTGAGCCGAAGGCAGCGGCTTAACCAACTGAGCCACCCAGGCGTCCCACTTTGTCTCTTATTTAGAGGAATGTATGAAAAATGGTCAGATTAAGGTTTTACCATGCAAAGATGGTTCACCAAAGCCCACTAGAAATGCAGGGACTCTGCAATGCTGTGTAGAGGCCGAGCAAAGCCTTTACGATGTTATCAATCACAAGGATTCCGTGGGTCCCATGCCTCATGCATTCAAGCAGGCAAGATGTTTAAACCTTACGTGTCATGTGGAGTATATGGATTAAAGCAAGAGCACATGGGAAGCTCAGTTAGTACATGAACCAACATACACTTGGAGGGAAAAGATTTCTAGCCCAAGGAAGCCCTTCTATACTGCTACCTTCAGATGAAGTTTAGTGATTATCCAGTTTTCCTTTTTTTTTTTTTTTTTTAAATCTTCAGGCTAACTCCACTACCTGTGAGGAAAGGAATTTTATACCCAAGTTCTGAATGTGAATCTTGTAGAAAGGAATAAAAAGGGAACTGAATGATTATGAAGAACAAAGTGATCAGCAGAAAGGGGGAAAAGCCCCATAATTATTCTTATTCATTTACATCAAAAATAAAAGGTCTTTGAGACTATAAATTGGCAGTGCTCTTTCAGACCCCATCATCTCAGAAATAATGATCTAGGGCCATCACTGAGGTCTCTATTACAACACTTTAGAAGCTACTGGCAAATTTAGAGACTTGGGATATTCAAAAAAAAATGTTATTCCTTTTTTCCTTTCCATTTAAGTGGTGGCAGGCTATGTTTCCTGAAGAATAAAACATACATTATCCCAAGCAAAAACTCTAGAAGGAAAAGTTCCAGTGAAATCAGGCTTTCAAGGTTGTTGTTACACCAACTGCATAATGTTTCTGAATAGAATGATCTAGAACTGGGCTTTCATATTACACATATCCTAAGCTAAAAGATGAACTTTGAAATATAGTTCAATGTAGGCCAGTCCTGTAAGACACATGCAAGATTAAAAATGAAATTAAGTCCCACGATATTCTCAAAAAAGAGAGAAGATTCATTTTGATTGAGGAATATTGATACTTGAAAATATGAAGACCTGAAATTTAAACAGAGTTTAATGATGAAGGAAGAAGTTATCAGTAGGCTGATAGTGCTCAGTCTTAGAAGAAAGGTGGGACAATACGGGGAGCAAGCATGATCGAACAGCTGAGGGAGGAAGCTTAGATTTCTCTTCCATCTCTCAGAACTCCTTGGAAAGAGAGGACTGGAGACAATATCCTTCTAACCACGAGATACCTTCTTCAAGTTAGCATGACCAAACTTTCTGATTTGCTAAAACATGATGGACTGAGTTTTTGTCATACACACTATTTATTTATCTTTAAAGATTTAATTGTTTGAGAAAGGGAGAGAGAGAGAGCAAAAGTGAGTGGGAGGAGGGGCAGAGGGAGAGAATCTTCAAACAGACTCCCTGCTGAGTGCAGAACCCCTTGCAGGTCTTGATCCCATGACCCATGAGATCATGACCTGAGCCGAAACCAAGAGTCGGGCACTCAAATGACGGAGACACTTGGCACCCTACCTGACCATCTTGTCTTTTCTTCTTCCACCAACAGTTTTCAGTCCACCAAATCCACCAATAAGTAGTGGTCCCGCATCAGAGCATATCATTAGCATGTGGCTTTCTGGGTTTGTGGCTGGAATGTGCTTTCCTGTGTGTTCTCTGAGGACATGCACTCTTCCTCCAAAGAGCGGCTCTAGTTCTTGTGTCTGGCTTTCCTAAAATCCCAGGGAAGAGTTCCTCACTCAGAATGTCCAAACCGTGCCACGTGTCTATTGTCTTCCCGGCAAATGGCAACAAGGACCAAAATCCTTTATCCGCTATGCACTCGAAGTATAATTATTGACAATGATAGAATAAGGTGGGCGAGACACTGAATTTCATAAGCGTCAGCCTGCATGTACATGATTTTTTGTTTTTAAATTGACATAGCTGAAGGTAGTCATCTAGTAAACTGATTTATTGATGGGTTCTTAGAGCCACAGCTTCTCTACCAAAGTGTTTTTTAATAGACGGCTAACTACTTGGCAGGAGCGTAGGGGATACGTAAGCTGAGACTGGATTAAAAGTAACTTTAGTGCCTTACTCGGGTCCCTCTTCACAGAAGAGGGCATTCTCTTGGTTGCCGTATAACTTTCTGGAATCTGAGGCTGTTCGGTTTCATTTAATGAGTGTGACGACGCTGTAAATCTGTGGCCACTACATCTGAAGTGAAAAATCCCAGACTGACAATTTTCCAGAACTGGAAAGAAGTTGGAGATGGTCTAGTGCCACTATTCAAACAATTTTCCAAATAACTCCTGTCAAGAAAATAAAATAAAAATGCCAATTTATTCATGAGTGACTAATATGTGGAACAGCTTTTTTTTTTTTTTTTAAGATTTTATTTATTTATTTGTTAGAGAGAGAGAGAGAGCGTGAGTACAGGCAGAGTGGCAGGCAGAGGCAGAGGAAGAAGCAGGCTCCCTGTCGAGCAAGGAGCCCGATGTGGGACTCGATCCCAGGACGCTGGGATCATGACCTGAGCCGAAGGCAGCCGCTTAACCAACTGAGCCACCCAGGCGTCCCTGTGGAACAGCTTTTTATAAGTGAATTCTGCTATGAGAAGAGATAGACCCAGTCATGGAAGTGATGGTCTACACAGCGGCTTCCGGTGTGGCTGGGTTACAGCCCGGCACCTGGTGGTGTGCTGGGGGTGGTAGGCTCTTTCTCAGCAGATCTGTCGGTAGTGCTGTAAATGTGAGGAGGTGAGAAATACTGCCCATACCAGCCCATGAAATGGAGGAAGTACTCTGGAGGCACAGTGTGTTTTCCCAACAGGATTGCGAAGTGGATTTTGTTTTTTGTCTTAGGTTTTTTTTTGTTTGTTTGTTTTTTTAGCTAGAAAAGCCCTACACTCACTTCTTGGGTTTGGCACAGACATGGTGGAGGCAGAAAGATGTGGTCTAGTATTGCTTAAGTACCTTCACTGGCTTTCCCCTTGGAGGGGCAGTCTGTGATGTACTGGCCTGCCTACACAGACAGTAGTTACATTATTGCATTAATGCACAAATCAATGAAGGTATTCATTAATTCATCTGACATTTGCTGAGCCCCATGCATGTGCCAGGACCATGCTAGACACAGGTGAGCAAAGGAAATGCTATTTTAGTCCCCATGGAATCGTCATATAATGGGTTGAAAAGACTTCAATGACATAATCCCCAAATCAGTATAAATTGCCAACTGTGGAAACCAAAGGATGTAGACAGAGAAATTAATGTACTCTAGAGGTTCAGAGGAGTTGTCCCTAAACTGGTCATTTGATCTGGGATAAGAAGAATGAGTAGGAGTTAACATGGTTAAGGGAAAAGGATGAAGACCGAGTGTTCCAGGCAGAGAGAACATCTGCAGTCAATTCAAAGGCCTTGGGGGCAGGATGGTCAGTCACTAGGGAAAAGATTAGAGACATTGAGTGAGGAGGGGACCCAAGTCAGAGGCTGTTGCTTGAACAGAGGCTGTGGGTGCTTGATCTGAGTAACTGGCTGCAGGGGGCAGAGAAATTGGGGTCATATAGCTGAGGTGCAAGGAATTCCAGGTCAGTGTGCTATGAAGACTGAGAGTTATGAGGCCGGTAGATTTGTAACCCAAAGCATGTCCCTGAGTTTCGGTTTCCTAATCTCTACAAAAAGATTGCATTTGGAAGAAAGCCAAGAGTCATTTTCCTCTTACTCACTAATCAGGTGACTATTACAAAAATTAACTACTTTTTTGCTTTTCAGTTTGTTGATCCAGAAAATGTGGATGTTCCTAAAGATGAAGCCAGGATGGGGTGGACACAAAGTCTAAACTAAATTTTCTAAACTGTTATGGAAATGAGATAGTTCTTTATTTCACATTAAGCTATTGAAGCAGGTTTTGTGAGTAGGTTAGAAGTTGTCTTATCTATTTGGTTGACACCAAATGGAGCTCAATTTGAATCTCAGCTCCTCTACTTAATTGCTTAATCGTTTTCAATCACTGCATAACAGATTTTTGTACACTCAGCAGATGAAAACAATACCCATTTACTGTCACATAATTTCCCAAGGCCAGAAAGCCAGCTTCGCTTAACTGGGTCTTCTGTTGAAGACCTCCCATGCCAGGTGTGGGCTACCATGTTTTCATCTGAGGTTTTGGCAAAGGACCTACTTCCAGGATCATTGCGATTATTGGCAGAAGTCAGTTTCTTGTGATTGTAGGATTGAGGTTCTGGTTTCCTTGCCGGCTGTCAGCCAAGGGTCATTCTCAGCTTCTAGAAGCATCTCTCTGGATCCTCACGTGGCCCTCTCCATCTTCCATCTTCAAGCCAGCAGTGGTTCCTCAGGCCTCCTCATGCTTTAAATTTCTCCAACTTCTTTTCCCAGTGACAGGCAGAGAAACTCTCTGCTCTTACGTTTTTATGTGATTAAGTCAGGCCCATGGATAATCTCCTTATTTTAAGGTCAACTGAGCCTTATGATATAATCATGGGGGTGAAATCTCATTACATTTATAGGTTTCAGGAATGAAGCCATGGATTCCTAGAAGCCATTTTCAGAATTCTGTCTACTGCAATTTCTCAAGTGACCCTGATGAGATTGTTACTTAACCTGTATTGTTCTTAGTTTCTTCATCTGTATGAGGGAGTGAAATTATACCTTGAAGCATTATTGTGTTGGCAAGTAAAATAAGATAGACACTGGGTCGAGACATAGTAGATATGTAACAAACGAGAATAGTCTTTTCCTGATATCTCACATTCAGTTTTATACATTAAGAGCCTGGCTAACTCCTAATGCCAGATGAGATTTTTTATTTATTTATTGTAAAAAAGAGCAATGGGTCCTCTCCCATACAAGTTTGGAAAGTTCTTTTAGAGTTGTATGCTACTGTATGACATAAGCAGGATTTGGTTTCTCTTAAGTAGCTGAGAACTAATGTTTGCTGCATATAGGCATAAATTAAGAACTTGGACAAGAAAAGAACTTGCCAGAATTCAACCTCGGGGTGTTTATGTCTGATTCTAAAAGGAAAAAAAAATGTCTTGGCAGTAAAAGTAATTTCTTGGCGGTGGCAGTTGTGAAGAGGAAAACAGGTCTTTATACATAATTGCCAGAGTTTACTTTATCCTGCAAATTTTATGGGTAAATTCCCTCAAAGCCTATTTGCTTCTAAGACTGCAGAAACTGATGAAAGAAAGCGTGGTTCTACCCTACTTTTTGAGTTGTGAAGACTTCAAAATCCTTGCACTGCAATGTTTCATACATTCGCTCCATACAACCATAAGTTTTTATAAAGTTCCCTTCTTTATTAATATGAGTTCCAACAAGAGAGCTGAGAGCCCTTAAATCCATCAATTGGCTTTAAGTCTGAGCAGCTGCATTCTGAGTCACACAGAGATCAGCACAGTGAACCGGCTACTGTGCTTCCGCCCAGGAGACGGAGCTTCCCCTCCCTGAAATGGTCATTCTTCACTAAGTCAAGCATATGCTGGTTGGGGGTGGGGGGAGTCAGATCTGTAGTTCTTCACAAGTCTTCAAAGGCAATGTGGTAGGTGGTAAGAGATCCAGGGACCTAAATACTGGTGCTAGTTGGAGAAGATTAGCTCCTACTGTAATTTCAAGTGGCCTTTCAATTGCTTGCGGGCCCTCATTTCTCCAGCAATGCAAAGGAATTCATGATTTCTGCATATGAATATTTGCCTCATAGAAGTATCTTTAGGGTTAGTGGTATAGCGTGAAAAAGCATGATTTGAGAGGAGGGTATTATCTGGTGATTATGCATTTTCCATGCTCTACTCCAAGGCTGAAGCCATTGATGATGACGAATGACACAGTCTTTGAGGACTGAGAAGAGAAACATGGTGCATGCGAGTTCTGTCCCGTGCAGCCCCAAATCTTCTGACCCACAAATGTTCTCCATTCAATTCAGTCAAGTTTGGATAAAATGAAACCTCAGGAAACAGGACTCACTGAATTTTCAGGTCACCAGAACTCCCTTTCTTTTGCAACATTGTTACGTAGAAAATCTCTGGATATACTGATGCCTACAAAGGTTGTCTTAAAATGACTGGAGGCTTTTCTCCCTGAAAAAATATTATATTAGCTCAGAGTTACCTTTCTGAATATTTATTCTAACTATGATGCCGGGGACGACTGGGCCAAGGGAAGATTGAACGGACGCTCGGGTCTCATCATAGAAGTCACTTGAAAACATGTCTGCATCTCCAATAGGTTATTTCCTTTCTGTTAACTGTTTTCTTCATCAATGGGACACATACAGTTAATCTATTTAACTGGGGTCCATTTCATGTCTGGATAACTGACATGAGCTCTAACATCCTATTGTCTAGCATTTTTTAATAATTAAGAAAGGACAAAAATACATACTATGTGCTGTAGAATATATAAAAGAACGTGAGAGTTGGGAAAAGATATTTCATTTTGCCTACTGTTTCTTCAGAGATAGCTCTATTGCTAGATATTGCTAGGTACTTTGCTTATATTATTTCATTAGTATAACAAAGCACCCTATGAAAAAGATAGCACGTTGTCCTTGCTTCCGTTTCCCTGATAGAGAAGTGGAGCACTAGACAGGTTGGGAATTTTCCAGGGCCACCCAGCTAGAAGGTGCTGGGCCTGGGTTTGAGTGCGGTTCTGTCTGGCCCCGATGCCCGCTGACTTCTGTGCTCCACATGGTAAGCACTGTAATGGCGGGTCACAGCCTCCTGGGAGAAGGGAAGCCTTGCTCTGCAGGCAGACAGAACTGATTGAAAGGGGCTTTCTTCAGAAGAGTTAACCACATCAGATGAACAAGTGACGTAACCCAGATGATCCTTGGAGTGGGGCTTGGTTGAGACTCAGCTCCTGATGGGATGGGGCCCTCCCAGCCTTTTGGGGAGTGGTGATGCCACAGTTCCTGTCACCAGAGGCTGTAGATGTCAAAGAGGGGCTACCAGGCAGCACTTAGGGTAAGCTGCTGCGAACAGGGTGTCCATTCTTCCCCTCAGCCTGGCACGAGGTGAGGTGGCCAGGAGGCTAGAGTGGAGGACCAGAGCAGTGTTCTGCCCAGGAAGGAGCTGTGGAATCCCAGAGGCCGGATGATGTTCCACGAGACATGGCAAGACTGTCCCCTCAGAAGAGGCACACCCTGGATGTGCTTGTCATTCTGAGGCATGATAAACAGAACACCAAACCCCTTCCCTTCACTCATCAGGCTTGTGATCCCTTGGAGGTAACTCTTTTATTTTATTATTATAATTTTTTAAAGATTTTACTTATTTAGAGAATGAGAGAAAGAGCATAAACTGGGGAGAGTGGAAGAGCAAGCTCCTTGCTGAGCAGGAAGCCCAACATGGGACTCAATCCTAGGACTCTGGGATCATGACCTGAGCTGTAGGCAGATGCTTAACCGACTGAGCCACCCAGGTGCCCTTGGAGGAAACTACTTTAATATAAATCTTGAATGTCTTAATATGAAGATTTCAAAACTTGGAAAAAAGTTATAGTTGAGTATAATGGATACATTAGAACTTACGAGACTAGCATAGCACAATGGTCCCTTTTTTAATATCTATCTTCCTGATGCTCCCAGGACAGATCAGACCTCAGATTCCCAAACCTGCAGTGATGCATCCACAATACCTTGCAAGAGAGCAACTGTAGGAGGCAAAAGACTGCCTGACATGGGAAGCCGATGCTACCACTGGGGTACCATCATCAGGCATGATTTATATACTGACGGGGAACCACGCTTGGTGATAAGCAGAGATGCATGGCTTCATGGCACAGGAGAGGCAGTCGGAAGATTGCTCTTGACAATTATAGAGTCATATCAGGAATAGAATTTCTGAGGAAGTTTGAAAGGTAGAAGCATTTCCCTTTATATACCAAATCTCAGCATCTAAGACTTTCAGATTTTAATGGAAATTCTTCAAAAAAGAGGGTGGGAGAAAAATGTCAGGTGCATCTGTCCTGTCCATATCCCTAAACTATGACAATACCTATTTAGTGACCTCAAGGTCACCTCATGGCTGGTGGTAAAGATGCACCTGAAGCCCATTAGAGGATTTTATCACCTTCATAAAAACCTGATCTCAAAGCAATTCATCACTTGCTTTTGCGAAGAAAGCAGAAGAAATTTTTGCAAATTATTTGACGATAACCAATGTGGACATGAGCTACACATGGAGATAAAGAGGAAGACAGATGGGGGCACCTGGGTGGCTCAGTGGGTTAAGCCTCTGCCTTCAGCTCAGGTCATGATCTCAGGGTCCTGGGATCGAGCCCCATATCGGGCTCTCCCCTCAGCAGGGAGCCTGCTTCCCCCTCTCTCTCTGCCTACCTCTCTGCCTACTTGTGATCTCTCTCTCTCTCTGTCAGATAAGTAAATCAATTCTTAAAAAAAAAAAAGAGGAAGACAGATGGTCAGGGGACAGATGTCCTGTCTGTCTCCTAAAGCTGTCACTTTAGGAGAGCAGAGTAAGGATCAATAGTTAATACATCCAGAGGGAGAGCTGATCCTTGGGGACCGGTGATGTGAGAATGCATTAGAACTTTCTAAGTTTTATGTTGTGAGAGCTTACACTTTTAGTAGCGACAGGAAAAGCAAAAGAACTCAAAAGTGCCCCAAATGTGTGCTTTATCATCCAAGGGAGGAATATTTATTAAGTTTATTAGTAATTCACCTAAACATTTCCAGCCTATGAGTTATCTAACTCTCTTGTTTGTTTTTCTCAATGGAAGGCCTTTATCTGCAAGGATTTGAACCTTGTGTCTCCTGGTATAAGAAGAGATTTCAAATTAAAAGAAAGCAAGAGAACTTGCACAATATCTCTTTCAGAGACCTAAGCAAGCAAAGGAGATGAACTTCCCCACCCTTAGGCTGAGACAGGTTTTCCCTATTGAAATGGGGGGAGTATGTATTGAGGGTGGGGGTTCCTTCAGCTCTGTGTGAGCAGAACGGGTGAAAGTCCCGTCCAATGTGGGTTTCTTCCTCTGCTTATACCTGTTAGGTGTGCTAATGATTGTGTGAAGTGGGGCATACGGTGGAGATTTCCAGAAGTGGGTAAGATACCCAAGTAGGAACATACAGTATCAATTTTATGATGCCGCATTTTCCTGAGCATGAAAGAAAATCCAGTGTAAGGGGACAAATGTTTTATTTATGGAATATAAATTTACTCTGCAGCATGTACTGTGTTCTGTTGACCTGCTTCTAACCTCTTCAAAATTAATTTTGAAACCACATAAGCAATACATTTAGGTATATAAGAACACCAAACACGAGTATAAATTTTCTAAATATGTAAATGCATAGGGAAAAGTTCTGCAGATAGAGACAACAGCATGATCCTAATAGTCGACTCAGTAGAGGCATGGGGGCAGGGCAGTTGGGGGAATGAGGCTGGAGCAGGGGTTGCTCCTATAGGACTTTAGCCTCATCAGCCTTGTAACATTTTACACGAAGAACATTTTTTACTGATTTTGCCTTATTTCTAGAAACCGGCTTGCCAACTATTTTTTTTTTTTTAAGATTTTATTTATTTATTTGAGAGAGAGAGAGAGCACAAACAGGTAGAACTGCAGACAGAGGAAGAGGAAGAAGCAGACTCCCAGGCAGAGGGAGAAGCAGACTTCCCACTGAGCAGGGAGCCCAATGCGGGGCTTGATCCCAGGACTCTGGGATCATGATCTGCGTCGAACACAGACACTGAGCCCACTGAGCCACCCAGATGCCCCCAACTGCCAACTATTCTTGCACTTCAGTTCTCCCTACCTATGAGTCCAGGTGAATAATTCAAATGTGGGAAGTTGAAGATATGCCTTTTGACCAAAGGCTTGTGGTATTAATTGTTATTAATAAAGAAAGCAGGCTATTGGAGTTTGGTAGAATTGTTACATCCTCCAGATAGTTTTTCCACAAGTTAAGTAAATATCCATTCCCTTCCCCACCAATGGAGAATGATGTCCCAAAGCCCGATTTCAGGTTCTAAATAGAAAGCCATTGTTGCAGGCTCTGCAAAGTCTAGTTGCACAGAAAGTAGTCAAGGAAAGTCCCTCCATCCACTTAACCCAGAGGAACCGATTCTTGGAACCAGTGGAGAAATGGAGGTGGGACAACATGGAAGCCAGCCAGGCCCTTTCACCTTGGCCTTCCTGCTGCGCCATCGAGCCCAGTGCTGCTGGGGGTGCTCACATCCTTGTCAGCCTGGTCCAAACACCGCCCTCACTCTGGCTCCCACTGCTCTTTTATATGTACCTTGTGCTCTGGCCAAAGGAAACCACCTCCTGTTTCCTGAATATTCCCACGCTTTCCTGAAGCATGCCTTGTTCATGCCTTTTTTTCCTACTGGAATCCTACTTGTCTTTCAAGGTCCCTCTCCAAGGCCAGAGTCTTCATTTAGTCTTTCTGAATCTGTCCAACCAGATGTCATTTCTTTCTCCCCCTACCCCTGTCATGGTTTGAAGTTTCCTTATATCTACAGAGAAATACAGAGAGAGGGTGTGCCCCATGAAGGCAGGGTGGTGTTTGAGTTACACCTTCCGCTTCTCCTTTCTTCCCATATGCCAGGTTGTAGTCTAGGATTTGGAGAAATAAATACGGTCAAGGAACTGTCCCTGTTCTTTCGGAGTTCATAGTTTAGAGATTCAGATAATCACCAACATTGACCCCGACCTCCCGAACTCACTCTCCATCCTTTGGAGCCATTCTTCAAACACATGCGCCTGACCTCTTCCTTGCAAACTCCATGTCCCAAGACAGAGGAAGGCTCATTCTGCACAGACGCAACAGGCCTGGATGTAACGCCTGAGGGGAGCCCCCCTTTCCAGGGGAGGAGGGAAAACGGTAACATGAAAATACACGGAGGTGAGCAATTCTGTCTCAGAAGCAGCAATCAGTCACTCACCTGTGTGATCACTGGAGGGGCATGAAACAACAAGGTTTCTGCTCCGTGTTCATGTTTGCGCATGCGCCTGTTTGTGCGCATGTGCGCCCCCCCCCCCCGTGTGTGCGCATGCGCCTGTGTGTGAGCCTGGAGAGAAACCGCTGCTGTTACCCACCGTGCTTTGAGTCTTCACTTTGCCTTCCTCCCTGGAAGGGTGGTGGGGGTCCAGCTCTGGCCTCGGGGGATTGAAGGACTGTCCCGTAGGGAAGAACTACTTCCCTACAAAGGGAAGATGGAGATTTCAGCCCTCTCCGGGACTAGCTTCTTGCTGTGGGCACTCTTGAAAAGGTCGTTAGCCTTTACAAGAATAAAAGAAAAAGGAGTTGAAGGGGGCTGTGCCCCAGGAAGGCGGCAGGTGAGGGCAGGGAGGAAAAGGGGTACCTCTGGCTGGGTCAGTGTCCCCAGAGAAGGAAAACCTTCCACTGGCCTTGTGTCAGTTTCCTTGCACAAGCTGCTCAGGCGTCTGGCTAAGTCCGAGGGCCTGGGTTCAAATCTTAGTTCTGAGTCCTAAGGACTTGGGGCCCTGTGGCAGCTAATTTAATAACTCTGGGCTTCAGTTTCCTTATCTGTGGCACAGTAAGTAGATCTTCCTCATGGAATTGCTGCAAAGGCTTAAATGTAAAGTGGTTAAAATAGCACTTGGGCAGAATAAGTATTCAATCAGCAGGTAGCCGGTTTATTGGAGCAGAACACGATAAATATGAGATCATGTCTCCTACTTCTTACCGATCTAGTGTGATCAGGCCAAATTCAGCTACTGACAAGAATAGCATGGGAGACCATTCTTCTTGAGGTGGGAGTGCTCTTTCCTATGGTTGGACAAATTCCCTTTGGGGTGACCCCAAATCCCCTCCTCCCACCCTCTGGGATGTTTAGGACCCTTGCTGTCTGCTGGGCCAGTCAAGTGAAGTTCTCCTTCTGGGTCCCCAGCCAGGGATGCCCTTACCAGACAGAACTCTGATTCTGGAGTCAGGGTACCAGCATCTATGTACCCTGTCAAAGTTGTAGAAATTCTTTGGGGACAAAAGCAGTGTCTAATAGCCTCTTTTCTTTGTGTGTGTGTGTGTGTGTTTTTTTTTCCCTTCACATAACAACACCCTCTTCTATGTCAAATGCACAAACAGTTGTTTTTCATCTGTGTCCTTCTCTGGAAGGCTACTCCCCTTAGTGAGAAAGGAGTTAGGGTTCGATCATGCCAGTGACTTAACATAGTTTCTCATTTTAGCCTCAAATTCTTGCCTTGGCTTAAGTGATGGTGACATTTTAGGAATCAGGACTGGTGAGAGAGAGAGAGAGTGGGGGAGAGAGAGTTTTTGGGGTGGGAGGTATAAAGCTGGTCCGGAGCAGTTCCTGTAAGCCCTTAGAATCACACCACAGGGGCAGCCTGGAACTCTGCTGTTGTCACAGTCACCCTTGGTGCTTGGATCTGCTTAGCAAGCCCCATTTCCTGTACCCACCAAAGATGATTTGAAATAAAACCCGTGTGACTGCCTTTCAGTTTTAAGTAACTAATATTTTTATACTTTAAAAGGAGGTTGAAGGAAGTTAGGGTCAGTATCCTAAGACAATAGTTTACCAGGAAATGTTTCATAAGTATTTTATTTGAGGTACAGATCAGATAAACATTCCTGTACCCATTTTACAGATGGGAAACTTGGAGGGCACTCCAAGACTTGAATTTTTGTAGATTCCTGTAGTGCCTGTTTCAAACCGCCCATGGGAGGTGCGGAGGACAGAGATGGACAGGAAAGGGGTACATGGGAGCTTGAGGTGAATCCAGAGGGCGCTGGCCCTGGGCCAGCAGGGACCCTAGCCAGAACAGCTGCTGACCAGCTGTCAGCACAGCTGTCAGCCACCCGCCCCTCCCCCAACAGGCCAAGCAGGGTGGTGGGTGTGGCTGTGCTCTCCTGCTCTGCCTTCAGTCCCAGGCCCAGCCAATTTGCCCCTTTCCCCTGACACCCCCGCTCCGGGCCAGGAAAACCAGACTCTGTGGCTGCCGCTGCCCTGGGCTTAGAGGCTTCCATCTGCTCCCAAGTTCTCACCTCTGAGCAACCATGCAGGACAGTGGGGGGCTTGGACTGTGTCCCGTGCCTCTTCTGCCCTGCCCTGCCCTGCCCCTGCCGGCCTCCCCTCTTGACCCTGGTGGTCCCCACTCTGGCTCAGCTCGAACCCCTCAGTGGGTCGCCCCAGGGGATGCTGGGAAAGGGACCTGTGACCCCCGCTGGCCGAGGGTCATGGAACTTTATGGTGGCGCACACATTCGCCAGAACAGTGTCAGTGGGTCCGCAGAGAAAAGTGCTGACGAAGGTGGACTTGTGCAGAGCGGGCCCCTGACACAGAGGACTGATGGCTATCTTCCTTATCTCGGCTTTCCCACCTTCCCCCACCCCCGCGCTGGCCACGGTCTTTGAATGAACAAATTGAAGTCGAGGTCATCTGAAGTTAGCCAATTATGTTGCCCAGGGCATTTTCTCAAGGAAAGGGGTTAACCCAAAGAAGGGGGTGCTCTTTTTGGAAGGATAATAAATCCATGCTTCTCTTGGGCTTTCCTCCATATTTCTCTTTCCTTTGTTGCTTATGCTCTTAGACCATCCTAGTCTTTCATTTGTATTTACTTTCCTGTGTATGCATTTAATTACAAATGCAATCATGGTCCTGCAATATATTTAAAAATACTACTCTACTTATATAACTACGATGTGTCGAGATGTGTTTCAGGTATTGTTACAGATACAGGGGAGTCTCTGCCCCTGGGACAGTTGGTCTGATCCCACAGCTGGGATACATACACAAGTATCCACACCACAGGTAGGATGCAGTAAGTGTGAAAAAAGGACACAAAGACATTGCTATTGGAGCACAGAAGACAGTGAGCTCACCTGTAGGTAAGAGGTCAGGGAAGCTCAGGAGGTGAATTGGGTGTTGTTGGACTGAGCACGATGGTATTGATTCCTTTGCAAGGTCTCTGTACAAATTGGACACTCCACAAATTCTAGGCAGAAAGAGCAGCACAAGAGAAAACACAGAGACAGTCAATGACAAGGGGCCTCATTTTTAGTGACTAATTGATTTGTTGGGCAATTGGTCATTTACTGTGCAGCTGGCATGGTTCTGGGCTTGGGGATGCAGGAATAAAATAGACACAGGAAGTCCCCACTCTCACCGAGCTTACATTCCAGGGACAGGAGAAAGACAGCAAATAAGGCTGTAACCTACCAGGTGGTGTTAGGCACTGAAATGAAAACTACAGTAGGATAACAGGGCAGGGAGTGACAGGGGAAGGTGGTGGGGAAAGCCCTTTTGACAAACAGAAACCTGATGGATGTGAGAGCAGCTCTCAGTAGATTTCAGCAGCTGAAACACCCCATCAAGGGGAACAGCAAGTACCAAGGGCCTGCATTGGGATCATACTGAGATTGTTTGAGGAGCACAGGCAAACCAGGGGGGCGTGCTTCAGAGGAGGTGAATTACAGGACTTGAGGCCAGAGAGAGTATTGGGAGCAGACTACGTGACGTGTGTGCGCAACAGTATTTTATCCTGCATGTGACATGGAGCAGTGATGTGGTCTCCCATTTCTAAAACAGGACACTAGCTGCTGAGAGGGGAAAGGACTAGACACCAGGCTCAAGTTGTGAGATGAACTCTGAGTTGCAGGGGGGCATCTTTTCCTGGAGTTTACAGGTAAGGAATTGCAGAAGAAATTAATTTCTTCGGGGAATAATCCTGGAGAAGTAATCTGAAACCAAGCTATGGGGTTTCTACCCTAAGAGCCAGACTAATGCCATTAGACCCTATTTTATAGACAGTGAGGAAGCTGTTGGAAGATTTAAGCAGGTAAGTGATATGATTGTTGTTTAGCTTCCAAGTGCTATAATGAACGCAGGCCCAGATCCTGGGACTTGAGGAATGTGGGTCCTCCTTCCACCAGTCACCAGCCCTGAAATCTTGGACCACCGCTGAACCATCCTATGTTTCAGTTTCTTCATCTGCTCCCCTCCTTTCTGCACTGCAAAAGGTTATTACGAGGATGACATGATAAGAATATATATGAAAACCTTCAGTAAACTGGGATGCAGAACACCATAGCTAGGATGATGGTGAGGAGGAGGAAGACCGTGATGAGGATGGAGAGAAAAGGGGATTTGGGATGAGGACTAGTTGGGGAGATTTTGTCCCTGTCCAGGTGACCATGGAGCGGGGCTGAACTCAGGTGGTATGAGGGGGAATGAGAAGGAAGAGACCAGTATCAGAGACATTGCAAAAGAAAAATCTCCACCTCTTAAGGATGGGCAGCAAATGGTTTGTGTTACAATTAGGGTAACAGATTTAGGGTAATACAGGCCATTGTGGCCACAGCCTGCAGGGAGACTTGTGAGTTTCCAATCAGAGGGTATAGTAGCCCCATGGGCTTACTGCAGTGATGGTGAGAGGGACAAAAATGGAGGACCATTTCTTGATTGGATTATTTGTTCTTTGGGTGTTGAGTTTGCTAAGCTCTTTATAGATTTTGGATACTAGCCCTTTATCTGATATGCCATTTGCAAATATCTTCTCCCATTCTGTCAGTTGTCTTTTGGTTTTGTTGACTGTTTCCTTTGCTGTGCAAAAGCTTTTGATCTTGATGAAGTCCCAATAGTTCATTTTTGCCCTTGCTTCCCTTGCCTTTGGCGTTGTTCCTAGGAAGAAGTTGCTGCGGCTGAGGTCGAAGAGGTTGCTGCCTGTGTTCTCCTCAAGGATTTTGATGGATTCCTTTCTCACGTTGAGGTCCTTCATCCATTTTGAGTCTATTTTCGTGTGTGGTATAAGGAAATGGTCCAATTTCATTTTTCTGCATGTGGCTGTCCAATTTTCCCAACACCATTTGTTGAAGAGGCTATCTTTTTTCCATTGGACATTCTTTCCTGCTTTGTCGAAGATTAGTTGACCATAGAGTTGAGGGTCTATTTCTGGGCTCTCTATTCTGTTCCATTGATCTATGTGTCTATTTTTGTGCCAGTACCATACTGTCTTGATGATGACAGCTTTGTAGTAGAGCTTGAAGTCTGGAATTGTGATGCCACCAACTTTGGCTTTCTTTTTCAATATTCCTTTGGCTATTCGAGGTCTTTTCTGGTTCCATATAAATTTTAGGATTATTTGTTCCATTTCTTTGAAAAAATTGGATGGGATTTTGATAGGCATTGCAATAAATGTGTAGATAGCTTTAGGTAGCATAGACATTTTCACAATATTTATTCTTCCAATCCATGAGCATGGAACATTTTTCAATTTCTTTGTGTCTTCCTCAATTTCTTTCATGAGTACTTTATAGTTCTCTGAGTATAGATTCTTTGCCTCTTTGGTGAGGTTTATTCCTAGGTATCTTATGGTTAGAGGACATGAACAGACATTTCTGCAAAGAAGACATCCAGATAGCCAACAGACACATGAAAAAGTGCCCCACATCACTGGGCATCAGGGAAATACAAATCAAAACCACAATGAGATACCACCTCTCACCAGTCAAAATGGCTAAAATGAATAAGTCAGGAAATGACAGATGCTGGCGAGGATGTGGTGAAAGGGGAACCCTCCTACACTGTTGGTGGGAATGCAAGCTGGTGCAACCACTCTGGAAAACAGCATGGAGGTTCCTCAAAAAATTGAAAATAGAGCTACCTTATGACCCAGCAATTGCACTACTGGGTATTTACCCTAAAGATACAAACGTAGTGATCCAAAGGGGCACGTGTACCCGAATGTTTATAGCAGCAATGTCCACAATAGCCATCAACTAGATGTCCATCAACAGATGAATGGATAAAGAAGAGGTGGTATATATATACAATGGAATACTATGCAGCCATCAAAAGAAATGAAATCTTACCATTTGCGACGACATGGATGGAACTAGAGCGTATTATGCTTAGTGAAATAAGTCAACTGGAGAAAGACAACTATCACATGATCTCCCTGATATGAGGAAGTGGAGATGCAATGGGGGTGGGGGTTAAGGTGGTAGGAAAAGAAAAAATGAAACAAGATGGGATTGGGAGGGAGACAAACCAAAAGAGACTCTTAATGTCATAAAACAAACT
>ML109482.1:0-49790 GCA_003697995.1 Taxidea taxus jeffersonii | reverse complement strand
CTTCTCTTCTCTTCTCTTCTCTTCTCTTCTCTTCTCTTCTCTTCTCTCCTCCCATAGGCAGGATCTCCCCACTGTGTTTCTGGCTGGTCTTTCTCTGGTTCCAACACAGAGACCATAATCTCCTGGAAGTTTTCATGTTTATTTCTGCTTGAGTTCATGACTTTTCACTTGGCAAGCCATGGGTTTGCCTTCCCAACCCAAATGTAATTTATCAGATTATGTAACAAACTTATGGCTGGCAGATTTACACCTGTCATTGATGGAACTGGGCATTGAAAGTAATTGGGTCCAGACAAGATGTCTTTGCCTTCTCATTATTATCCTAAACTCTTATTTAGCTTTCTAAAAATCAGTGCTTCTCAATTTGTGACTTCTTTGGGTTGATTTCCAGAGTCAGGGAGCTGTTGCTTTTGATCTACGCCCACCCCTCTATGCTTAAGTGTTTGATGATAACTACACCACAGAAGGTGCTAAACACAAAAAGTAGATTATTGTGTCCATGTTGAGCAGATCAAGCAAAGGCACTGATTTATGTTAGATTTTATTTAATAAATCATGGGCTACCTGGGTGGCTCAGTTAGTTGAATGTCCGACTCTTGATTTTGGCTCAGGTCATGATGTCAGGGTCATCAGATCACCCCCATGTTGAGCTCCATGCCAGGTGCGAAGCCTGATTAAGGTTCTCCCTCTTCCTTTGCCCCTCCTCCCTGCTCCTGCTATCTCTCTCTCTATGTAAAAAATTTAAAAATAATAAATAAAAATTAAAAATAATAAATCAGAGCTGCATATGTTATCCCTAGTGATACCACTTATAATCACAAAATCACTTATAGCTACAAGTTAATTATAACATAATAAAGATGCTTGATTAGTAAGAAAGGGAGATAAGGAATACAAATTAGTTGAGAAAGAAAAATAATTAAAACAGTATGTAAACCCTGCTGTACCCAATGGTGGACATAGAATATGTATGCCTAATGCTGATTATAATAGACACACTTCAAATATACTGAGAATAAATAAGTATATTGAGAATAAAATTGGAAAATGAAAGGATATAAAAGGAAATCCAATGCAAATACTACAAGAAATATTCCCACCATCCTATTACCAGAGTACATTATGGAAAGGAGAATTACTTGAAAAAAATGGGGTGACATATCAAAGTGATTAAGTTGCTAACTCACCTGGAAGATATAAGAACCAAGTCTTTATGTAAATAATAATAAAACTCCAAAATATATCAAACACAATTTTACAGAAAAAGAAGAACCACAGTGAGTATTAGAAATATGTGAAAAGAATAATAATGAAGATCTATGAAATCTTTGTGGAGACACCAAGAACTATACCCAGAAGAAAATTTATACCTCTAGAACTAAGATGACAACGAAAGAAAAGTTGAAAGTTGCTAAGTACCCATTTTAAGAATTTTCAAAAAGAATAGCAAATTGAACTCAGAATAAGTAAAAAGAAAGAATAAAGAAAAGAGCAGAATAAAATCAGAAAATAGCATACAGAAAAACAAGCAAACAAACCAGTGAGGTAAAAATACCAGTGAGTATTTGAAAACCTTAGTACAAATTGATACACCCAGCAAGGCTGATACAAAGACAAAGCACAAATGAATACATATAATTAAAAGTGGATTACAAGATGGAAACTGTAATTTTTGCAGACATTAGAAAAGAAGAAGGCATACCATGCCAAATGATTTAAAACTTTAAGATACAATGGCCAAATTTATGGAAAAAGTACAATTACTGATGCAAGAATAGACAGAAAAGTCTGGACAACTCTATATTCAGGACGCTGAAAATAAAACTAAAGACTTCCCTGGGAAGAACCCTCCAGAATCACATGACTTCCCCAGTGAGTTTCTCCAAATGTTTACAAAAGGGATGACGGTAGTCTTTCTCATCATCTCTTACAGAAATTAAATGGAAAGAAAGGGGACATTTCCAACATCTTTTATAGCACAACACAACTCTGAAAACCACAGGATGACAAGGGACATGGCAAGGAGATAAGCTGGAAAGTTATAAGCTCACTACCCTTATGAAAATAGAGCAAAAGAAAAAAAAAACTTAGCAAATTTAACTGAGTGATTGAAAAGACAATACTAAATCAAAAGCAGGTATTTATTCCTGGAAACATTTCCTTTGCTTTTTTAAAAAATATTTGCTGATTGATTGACATGATCTTCCTCATTAAGTACATAAGGGAGCACAAATCATTAAGCCCAATTCAGTGGCTGCATAAAAAGCACACAATAGAACCTGAAGCTATCAATTATGAAGCATTAACAAAGTGTAAGGGAAAAAGATAACTCACTCAGTCTATAAGAACTCTCCAACAACAATAAGAAAAACATGGTATTGTGTATCATACTTCCTGGTAGGTTAGGGAAATGTTTCTTCTGTGATCCAGAGTGAAGTGGGAGGCCTTCTGTCACCACTTCTACTCAGAATTGTACAGGAGGTCGCAGAGAAATAAAGCATGGGTTAGAAGTGGAAGGCATACAGATTTGAACATAAGGAAGGAGAATATGATTTTTGAAAAGTCCAGATATGCAATCTATACGAATGGAAGGCACAACTTTAACATAATTGTCAATATAAGGCCAGATAAAAATTAATTTTATTTCTGTACACTAGTAGCAGGTAATTAGAAAATGAAATATTAAAATGATACAATTTACAACGTATCATAAAGTATCAGATAAATATGAATATAACTGACAAAGGTGCGCAAACGCTCTACTCAGAAAACTACAAGACAAGTGAATTGAAGGAAACCTAAAGAAATGGAGGGATATACAATGCTTCTCGGATCGGAGGACTTTGTATGTGCAGAATCAGTGGCCCATGTACTCGCTCAAACACTCAAGGTAATTCCAGCAAAAGTCCCGGGAGCTGGTTTGTGTGTGTGTGTGTGTGTGTATGTATTTATATGTTTGTTGACATGGACCTACTGATTCTGAAATTCATATTAGAATTCAAAGGATCGAGAATAACTTAGATCATTTTGAACAACAAGAACCAAGTTGAAGGATTTTTTGGTATCAAATATCAAGATTTAGTATATGGGTAGAATCTTGAAGACTGCAGGATTGGCACAAAGGTAGATGATTGGAAGCTCAGATACAGACTCGGGAAATGTTGTGTCATTTGATTTATGACAATCGTGCCCTTGTGGTGAAGTACAGAAGGATCTTTTTACAGTCAATGATACTAGGCCAATTGGAGATTCATTTTTGAAAACCCTGAGACATGAGATTATACATAAAAATCTATTCCAATGACTTCAGTAAGTTTTACGAAATGTGATTTGACACCAGTTACTTACATGAGATGGAAAAAAGGACTAACTGTAAGGGAAAATACCAATAAATTATACTGAACTGATACTTTTTAACATACACTATTAAAGCAAGTGAAAAATCAATCCAGAGAGTAGTATTAGTAATACTCATATCTGACAAAAGACATAGAAACAGAATGAAGAACTTCTACAAACCCTTATAAACAGCAGATCACCAAACAGAAGGGAAGGCAAAAGAAGATTTCCATGTGGCCAATAAATTTTTAAAAATGCTGACTTCTGTAATCATTAGAGTAAGACAAATTAAAACCTGCCAAAGTGGCTTAAATTTTAAATACTGAAAATACCAAGTGTTTATGAGCCTGAGAAGCAGGCACGGGTGAGAGATAAACCGGCGCAGCCACTCTGGGAAACGTATGAGGTTCCCACCACAGCTGAAATGGTGTGCACATTCTGGGCCGGTATCTCCCTTCTAGAAAGTACGAAAAAATAACACACATATTTGGTCAGTGAAGGAAAGTCATACGTGTACTTGTAACAAAAGAGAATAGCCCCAACTGGAAATAAATAGGAGGTTCGTATGGACAAGTGCATTTTGGAGTGTTGACGCAAGGGGACTTAGTCATCAATGAGGAAGAGTGACTTTCAACTATGGCAGAACAACGTGGATAGAACAGTTTTGACCCCAGGAAGGCACTCTTAAGATATCATACACTTAGGATTCCATTCATTTCCTGTCATTACTTTTGCAGAAGACATGCTGGACCCAGGGCCTGTCTCTGGGAAGCTCGTGACATGTATCTCTTCTCTTCGCCGGGGTTATGATAACACAGAGGTGTTCACCTGGCAGAGTCCACCAAGCTAATGTGTTACATTCAATGTCAAGTTTCCTTTTAAAAAGATCCCTGTGCCTCCTGAGTTGGCAGTGGGAGAATGGGAGTAGACCAGAGTTTTCCAGTCTTGCAGGTAAGTGAGACGGTCTAGACGAGGGCTTTGTGATGGTGGGGAGGAGAATTCTTTGGTCCCAACACCCTTGCTGGTGGGATATGGGAAACTGGGGCCACGAATGGGTCTGGTTTAGGATGAGCGTCCTGAGGGATGGCCTTGGGTGCCCAAAGCTGTAGAAAGAGCCGGTTTTGAGCGGAAGGACAGCCAGTTGGGTTTAAAAGCTGTTGTTTGGGATCGATACATTCAATATTGCAGTGCAATCATTGATAATACAGTTGTGTATGCCACCACAGCTCTGGGGTGTGTCAGATGGTGTTGGTGGGTCAAGAAACAATAACATGCACGTAAGCGTGGCCATAGACTGTAGAACACAGCTGCTCATGACCTCAACAGAGGTGTTTTTCCTGTTCCAGTGGTTGCCAGGAAAGCCGGGTAGGCTGAGTTTCATGGAGAAGGGAAGGAGAGGGGTCCAGATGGTTAAGCACAGACGGGTTTATTAAGGAATGCTATGTAAAACAGAGTAGACAAATTTGGGGATGTAGTATGAGACAACTTTTTATTTTTTAAGATAAGAGAAATCACAGTAAGTCACTGCTCCTGGGCTTCCTCAGCAGAGAGACATGGGAAGAAACGGGTCTGCGAAGCCATTCACAGGCACGCCTCTGTGACTCTGATTCATCCGCCTGGGACAGGCGTGCGTCTGTGCACACATGCATGTCCCCTGAGGACACACGTGCAAGAGATTCCTGTTCAGTCTCACAGAGGTCATCCCGGGATCCCCAGCTGGTCTCAGCCATCCGTTCACTCTCCGCAGTCACAGACCCGGTCCTCGTTAGCTACACCGTGTGCAAGTGTTCGTGGAGTTTGAAGGCACACTGTCAAGTTCGACAGTGGTCGACCCGTACCCCGGTGAGACCCAGGCACGAACAAAATCACAGCTCTGAGGCCCAGCGGCCTTCGTGCCAGCTTTCCGGTGTCTGGTCAAGATGCTGCTTTCCTGATGTTCTGCACCCAGGCCAGCGTGGTGACGTTTTCCATTCGGAAGAGTTTGGTTGCTTCGTTCGTGTTTATGTGGCCTGTTTCGGTCACCTCACGTGCTGGTTGTTTTTTGTTGGTTAACTTGGGGTATGGGAAGGGTGTGGGGAATGTTCCTTTGGTTTTAGGAGTCAGCTGTACAGAGACCTACACTCAAAGAAATAGGGCTCCCTCCTCATCCTTGCCGATCCACGCCCCTTCTTTCTACCCCCTTCCCACCCGCTCCCTACACGCAACCTGATGCGATACTTTCTGTTTATTCTCCCTGTGTTTCCTTCTTTTTCAGTTTTTATTTTAATTCCCATTAGCTAGTACAGTGTTAAGATAGCTTTAGGCGTACCAAATAGTGATTCAACAATTCCATATCTCCCTGTATTTCTTTTGCATGAGTGAAAATATGCTTATGTACTTATTATATTTATTATATTTCCCTTTTCACATAAAAGCTGGCATGCTATAATCACTCTTTTGTGTTTTGCTTAACAAGATACTCTAGAAAAATCACTTCGTAGTCATCTGTAAAGATCTTAAGAGCACTGGAATAGGGGCACCTGGGTGGCTCAGTGGGTTAAAGCCTCTGCCTTCAGCTCAGGTCATGATCCCAGGGTCTTGGGACCAAGCCCCACATCGGGCTCTCTGTTTAGTGGGGAGCCTGTTTCCTCCTCTCTCTCTCTCTGCCTGCCTCTTTGCCTACTTGTCTGTCAAATAAATAAATAAAATCTTAAAAAAAAAAGAGCAGTGCAATAACATTGCACTGTGTAGACATGTCATCACTTATTAGCTCTTTATACACTCTCCATATATGGGGATTCAGATTGTATCCAGAAAGTTGGAATTACAAACAATGCTGCTATGAAAAATATTGTGTTTGAGTTTTTGTAGTGTTGATGGTGTCTTCTAGGTAGATTCTTAAAAGTAGGATTTCTGAGTCAAAAATTAAGCACATGTGTAGGTCTTAATTTGGTTGCCTGGGTTTCCTTAGGTATTAGAAAATTTCCCTCTGGATGGAGTGAAACCATTGGACTTCTTAATAATTTATGAGAGTTTCTGCTTCCTGACAGGATCAGGAGCTAACTGTGTTGTCATATAATTAAAAAAAAAATGTCTGATGGGTCAGAAATACTATCTCAGTGTTATTCTAATTGTTATTTTTCTAAAAATGAGTGAATTTGGACATCTGCTCATGTTCAAACAGCATTTTTTGTCTTTGTGAATTATCTGTTTATTATATTTTCACATTTTTCTCTTGGGTTTTTATTTCTTTGTCCTACAATATTTAAGAGTTCTCTATGTTAGGGGTGTTAGCTCTTTGCCAACAGTATATTCTGAGAATATTTCCTCCCAGAGTATCATGGATTTTGATTTTGCTTATGGTGTTTATCTCATGTTTTTTTTCTTTTTTTTAAGTAGGCTCCACACCCAGCATGGAGCTCAGTGCAGGGCTTGAACTCACGACCCTGAGTTCAAGACCTGAGCTGAGATCAAGAGTCAGGTGCTGAACCAACGGAGGCACCCAGGCTCCCTTGTCGTGCATTTTTAAAATAATTTTTTGGCAAGTAGCTAAATTTATCAGTCTTGTCTTTTCATGGCTCCATGTGTGAGGTATTATTAGAAAGCCAGACCCTATATCAATGTTAAAAAGAAGTTTATACATGTTATTTTCCAGTGTTTCTGTGGCTTCAGTTTTTATGTTTAGTTCTCTAAATTAACATTCTTATGAATGATGTGAGACATAGATCTAATTTTACACTTTTACAACTGTCCATTTGTCCCAACACCATGTATAAAAGAGTCTGTCTGTCCCCCTGTGGTCTGAGATGCCACTTTGGTTATATTCTAAGGATCCATGTGTATTTGGGTCCAATTGCAGACTCTGTCTTCCATTCCACTTGAGTGCATGTGCATTCACGCACCGATACCGTGTTTTAGAAATGGAAATGCTATGCTGGAATATGGGGCAGGACCATATTCTTCTCCATGGTTGTTCTCTTTCGGAGTTTACCTGGCTTCTCCTTCATGTTTGCTATTCCATGTGAACTTTGTATCAGATCAACTCCGTAAGATTGCTTGTAGAGAGAGAAGCACCCGGGTGGCCCAGTCGGTTAAGCCTCTGACTCTTGATTTCAGCTCAGGCCATGATTTCAGTTGTGAGATCCAGCCCCACAAGTCGGGATCTGCACTGGGTGTGGCGAGTTTTTGAGATTCCCTCCCTTTCCATCCCTCCTCACCACCTCCTTCTCTGAAAACAACAACAAAGCAAAACAAACAAAACAAAAAACAAAACAACAACCCTGAAATGTCTTATAGATATCTGAAATGCACGGAACTTAATTTAGGGAGACTAGACAGTTTTAGGTTGAATTGCCCTCCCTCAGAAAAGGAGATGCTTTCTGTTTGTTCAATTCTATTCTTGCCCTTCTAGGAACTATTTTCATATTTTCATGGTTTAGGTTTTGCACAGTTGTTAATACCTTTTTTCTAATTTTTTGTCTTCTTTGTTGCAGCTTCAAATGTATTTTCTACCATCATGTTTTCAGACTCTTTATTATTCATGTGTATGAAGGCTATAGATTTTTGTGTTGCTCTGATAGCCTGCTACTTCACAGAAATATTGTGATGTTTTGTCTGTCTTATCACGGACACTCCGGGTTTTATAGGTTGACTGTCCTTTCATTTGCAATTGGGACAGCATTACTTCTCCTTGACATATTCTTACGTCTCCAGTTTTCTCCTTTTGTCCAGTTGTATGAGCTGATACCCTAAGTAGGATGCCAAATCCTGGTGGAGGTAGTGACCATCCTCATCTTTTCCTCATCTTAGTTGTAATGCTGGTCATGATTTTGTCTCCAAAAAATAAGATAAGACACTAGCTTTTTGAGTAAGTTGTAAATATATCTAAGCACACACAAATATTTATACACACATATGTTGGTATGTATATACATCTACATACAAACATATATACTGATATACACATTATCGTGTTAAAGGATCCATCAGTTCCCATTTTCTTAGTATTTTTATCATAAATAAGTGTTGGGTTTTGGCAAAAGGTCTCTGCGCATTTATGGAGGTGAGCATTTATTTTTTTTCCCTTAAATTTGTTGATACTGCATGTGATGCTCCGGGACCTGTAGTATTGAACTAAGCTTGAATTTTTTTTTCAAAGTGGGGACGGATTCTGTTTCCTGATATTTGGCGCAGAATGTTTGCATTGATATTCATGAATGTATTGATCTGTAGCTTTATTTCTTTGTGCTGGCTTTATTTGGGTTAGGTATCAGTGTTATAATTGTCCTATTTAAAAAAAAAAGTTTCAAAAGTACCCTTCCTTTTTTGACACTGTTGAATTATGTGGAGGCTTAGGGCCTTTTTTTTCCCCTCTGTAGGGGTGTTCCTTCACAATTTTTTCTTTCTTCTATGGAATCTGGTCTGTTTAAACTCTTAATGCTCTGATTTCTTAAGAAACTACCTATTGCATCTAGCAGTGTATCAAATTAATTTACGTAGAAATGGTTACAATCACATCATGGCTTATTAACATTTCTTTATTTTCAATAGTTATTTGTACTTCTTACTTCTTACTTCATACATTTGTAATTTCTCCTTCTTTCCATTAATTAAATTAGCTAGTGGTTTGTCTCTTTTGCTGTTTCTTAAAAAACAATATCTAGGGGCGCCTGGGTGACTCAGTGGGTTAAGCCGCTGCCTTCGGCTCAGGTCATGATCTCAGGGTCCTGGGATTGAGTCCCGCATCGGGCTCTCTGCTTGGCAGGGAGCCTGCTTCCCTCTCTCTCTCTCTGCCTGCCTGCCTCTCTGCCTGCTTGTGATCTCTCTCTGTAAAATAAATAAAATCTTAAAAAAAAAAACAATATTTAAATGTACTAATTAGACCTATTTTTCTATCATCTTCTTCATTAATTTGTATGTTTATCTTTATTATGTTATTCCTTATGCTTTTTTGGTTTGGCTGTCATTCTTTTTTTTCCTATTTTTTTGACTTGGGCATTAAATTCTACTTTTAATCTTTCAGTTTTATTGTTAAAGTATTTAGGGCAATACATTTTCCTCTGACTATTACTTTAGATGCATCCCCCAAATCCTGATAAATAATGCATCAGGGATGTACTTTTTAAAAATTCTTTAATTTTAGCTTGCTCTTCCTCTTTGACCCAGTGAGCTCATAAGAAGTTTTAAATTTCCAGGTAGAAGGACCTTCTGTCATTTTGTTAGCACCTTTGAATTTATTGCATTGTGACCAGAGAACATTGTTTGAAAAGTTTCAGCTTAATGGAAAAGATGTACACTTTCTCTGTGTTATATCATCACCTTTTATGATCGTGCTGTGAACATGTGTTTGCTCTGTGATCCAAATATAGAATCCAGTGTTTGTTTCCAAGACCTACCCTCCTAATACTGTTGTTGAAACCTTTCATCTCTTCACTGGCTTTATGTCCACTGCCCTGTCTTGGACTGAGAGCAGCATCTTAAAGTCTCTGGTTTGTGTGTTTCTATGTCTCCTTGCATTGTCTGTAGTGTTTGCTTCAAGAGAATGGCTGTTGAATTCCTTAGAGCATAAACAGTCACGCATGTTCTGTCTTCACTGTGGGTTTTAGCTTTTAGCATTAAAAAGTACCATTTTCTCTTACCCTGATTGCTTTGAACCTTTCATACTACTTTGATTTGAGGACCTTTAATTCTTTTTTGCAGTTTGTGATACAATCTGCCCATTTATACACATCTTACATAAAATGCATATGTAGTATTTTCATTTTTAGGGCGCATTTGCTCATGATGGTGATTCCTCCACCTTCCTTCCACACGCCTTCATTATTGTCATTATTGTCCCTGCTCATTCTACCTGTCTTCCTGATACTTTTGTTGTTCGGCCCCCTTTGCTCCCCACAGTGTTCAGTGGTGGGCAGAGCTGCCGCCGGGCATGTAGGGTGGTGACATTATGCTTATTGGTGTTTCTCTTCGTGATCACAGTCATATTTTAGTTGTTTCGGCACTGTCTTCAAGTATGTGAAAGGGGTGTGTGTGTGTGTGTGTGTGTGTGTGTGTGTGTGTGTGTGTTGGTACCGATGTCATACTCAAGTCTGGGGACGGATGGAAAGCATCCACAGAACTTGGCACAGATTGTTCTAAGAGTTACTAGAGCACAAGATAAAACAAAACCAGCAGAAGAAAAAGTCACTTGCAGCCAAGCCCAGACCAGGCACCAGCTTCCACGAGTCCTCCCCTTGGAGTCACACAAGACTTGCTTAATTTCTCTAGCAACACATGCAGAGTGGTCCCTGCACAGATCCAGCCTGCCTGCCCCGCCCAAGGTCGGCCCGAGGTGGGCCCAAGGTCAGCCCGAGGTCAGCGCCCAACCACTTCCTGCGCTGTGGAGGCCGCGGCTGCCCGGGAGGCCAGAGGACGCCCAGCGGGGACGTGGCGTGGAGCCGCCTGCCCTCCAGGTGGGCCGTCGCCGCCTGTGCCCCCGCGCCCCGGCGCCCCTGCCCTGGGCCACAGCTCGCGCCCTGCGACCTGCCCGCGGGCTCTCGAGGACCTGGCGCCCTCTCTGCAGCCGAGTCTCACCTCGGGGACCCGGGTAGGTGCTGTCGGAGCTGTGGGTGCCGCGGGGGGCGAGGGGCAGGGCGTCGGGTCAGGGAGACGGGTGCCCTGGGTGTCCCAGGGGTGCAGGCGCCCTGGCCTGGCGGGAGCAGCCCTCGGGGAGGGAACACAGCAGCGTAAGTCTCTGTTCTCGTGGTCTCAGGGAAGCGGGGCTGCTTGTCAGCGCCGGGTGTCGTGAAGCTGCCCGGCGCCCGCACCGCGCTGGGCACGGGGAGTAGCTGGCCGCCCTCGTCACTGTGTTGTGTTGGGTATCACTCACTGCTTTCCGCCCCTGGCCACCTACAGCCGGTCGGTTGGGGCAGGACATCCCCGCCGTCCTCGGAGGGGCCACGGAAGCCACCTCTCCGTCCCATGGTAGCCCCTTTTGTGTCTCACTGGTCGTTCTAAACACAGACTGGATCAGGCCCTTCCCTCGCTGGAACACTTTCGTACTCCCTCCGGAGCTGCAGAGACCCCGGCATGGAACTCGAGGACACTTGGTGACCCCACCTCCCTTCCCCTCTCCTGTCCAGCCTCCACCGCCCTGGCTCGCTTCTTAGGGCTCCTCTCACACTGGTCTGTGTCGCTGGGGTGAGATGACCCTCTGCTGAGAAAATTTTGTCACCCCTCCTTCATCTTCCTACCTGCTACCCTTTGGCACGGATTCTGGGGCTCTTTCTCTGGACCCATCACACTCTAACTTTCCGTGGAACGCTCCAACTCTCGTAGGTGTTTCCACCATAGTACTTTTCATGCCCCCTAGAAGTCACCCCCTAGAAGTTCCTTGTGTGTCACCATCCCCTCCATCTCCAGTAGGTTTAAGTTCATTCAGGACAAGAACTGTCTTCTGTGCATATCGATGACCCAGTGTTTCCCAGATTTCCCGGATAAATTCAAGAGTTTCTAAAGTCAGGCAACTCCAGGTTAGCACAGAATCAAGATCGGACAGAGACGTTCCAGAATGGAAAATAAGTAATGAAATGATTGGGTGGATAAAGAAGCAACAGAAGCATGATTGATTGAATGTATGCTCTTTCTTCTCTTGAGAACCAGCAAAGCAGGAAGCAATTCACAAGGTACGGGCACACTAGGCTGCCCACCCACACACGTAATAGATGTCAGATGCCCCCCCCCCATTTCTCTCTGCGTTCCCTGTAAATGCTACAAAACTCTTTAAGTTTAGCTTTTCTGAATCTCTTCTAATCCTTTGTCATTTCGAAGATCCATCCACTCAGCGGATCTAGGATTACCTGAAGCTCTTCCCAGGCGTTACTCTGACTCTGCATTTCCAGGGTCTAGAATGTCTGCAGATGAGATGTGCTCTCAATGAAGAGCTACGACTGCTCCCAAGTTTCTATATTCTTATGAAGCAGAACTGGACAAATGGATGCTGTTAATCCTCACTCTTGACTCTGTATTTTCTGACAACGAGTGTTGAAGTAATTAAACAGAAAGGCCATCAGACCGAGGTGGCTCTTAAATCAGAACAAATGAAATTTAGGGACAACTAACCACGAACGGTCAACTAAGCTCTCCCAAGAAAGGCAACTGCTTACACTGCAGCTCAACACATTGCTTTGTTTCTGGGCCTCCTCAGAAACCTTTCCCCCGAGCTTCTGTGGTGGAGGCCTTACCACTTCTGGCTTGGAATTGATGTTTGCTCAGACATCCTCTTGTACATTTTCACGTGCCTCGGTTTACCTTTGAACACTGGCCTGGTTCTTAAAGGTGTTTTCTAGTTAATGAACCCCTGAAATTATTATTCAAGTCCCTGAAATATTCAAACCATGCAAATAAGGTTATAATACATTTGAGGAAACTTAGTAGTACAGGTAGAATTGGCTGAATAATTCTTCCTTGATGGTTCAGAAAGCACTTCAAAATGTGATTTATCTGAGAATGTTCTAGGTCAGTTATCGAGGTCAAATTTGAATCCAATAAAAATTTCCATTTTTAGGCGCACACTTCTATTAATTTTGACAATTTTAGACAGTCGTATAACCAGCATGATGATTAAGATTTAGAATGTTTCAGTCACAGCAAAAATGACTCTCCTGCTTTTTAGAAATAAATCACCATCTGCCACCACAGCTCTTGGCAGCCATGGTCTGAGCTTCTGTTCGTATGATTGGGTATAGTTCAGAATGTCAAATAAGTGAAATTATAGAGTTGGTGTTCTCATGAGTCCGTCTTCTTTCGCTTGGCCTAATGATATTGGGGTTTATATGTGCTGTGTCAGTGACTGATTCCTTGTCATCTCTGAAGTCATGAATGTCGAGCACCCACACGTGATGGCCTTTAGGTGGTCCCCAGTATGTTTTGTGGACTTGCTTCTTCATTCCTCTTAGGTATATACCTGAGAGCGTGTTGCTGGGTCATATGGGAAATATATTTTTAACTTTTAAGAAACTACCAAATTATTACTTCAAGTGGGTTTTTTTACACCATTTTGCTCCCACAAACAAAGTATAAGTGTTCTCATTGTTCTGTATCTTCCTAACACTGTATTTTTAGGACTTTCTCCCCTTTCATTGGTGTGTAACAGCAAGCCATCTTGCTGCGAGGTTGAACATCCCTGTGCATCTCTTCTATCCGTATCTCTTCTTCGTTTAAGTCTCTGTGTAAATGTTTTGCCTATTTTCAAGTGGAATGTTTGCTTTTCTTACTGAGCTGGGCAAGAACCTTATGTCATCACCATACAAGTCCTTAGTCAGCTGTGTGTTTTGCAAATATTTCCTGCCTATGCATTGCTAATCTTTCCCTTTTTTGAAGAGTGTCTTTCGAAAAGCTAAAGGTTGAAATTTTGATAAAATGAACTATCCTGATTTTTCTGGTATTTTTCTTTCGTATTCTGTCCTACATCAGAAAAGGTTGTCTAACTGAAGGTCACACAATCATCCTCCTGTGATCTCTGCTGAAAGTGTTACAGATTTATATTTAGATTTATGTTCTGTTTCCAGTCAATTTAGGCCTGTGATGTGAATTATGGGACGGAGTTTTGTTTTGGTGTGTTTTGCATATGGCTTTCGAGTGTATCACTGCCATCAGTTTTAAAGACGACCCTTTCCCATTGAATGTCTTGGCACCTCTTTGAGAGATCATTTGAACATGTATCTGTGGGTCTATTTCAGTCTGGGTTCTCTGTGTTCCATTGATTGATATAGATAGCCTCTTGCCAATACTACATTGTCTTTAATATTGTAGTGGTATGGCAACTTCAGAATCAGATTGTCTAAGTTCCGCAGCTTTGTCCTTCCTTTTCACAATTATCCTGGCTAACCTAGGGCCTCACATTTTCAAGATGCATTTTAGAATCAGCTTGCTGGTGTCTATTAAAAGATCACAAGGATCTTGATCACTGCTGCTTTGGATTTACAGATTAATTTGTGTAGAGGAGATATCTTCACACTTTTAAGTCTTCTGATTCCTAATTTGGCATATTTATCTGTTTTGTTTGGGTTTTTATTTACTTTTGATTGAGGTTACATAATTTTTAGCATTCGAATCTTACATATGTGGGATCAAATTTATCCCTAAGTATTTCATATATTTAATGCACAGTATAATGGTACCCGTTTAAATTTCAGTTTCCAACTATTCATTGCTATTGCCAAGAAATGGAGTTGAATTTATGTCTATGGGCTTCGTTTCCTATGCCCTGGCTTCATTTGCATGTCTGCTATTATGCTATTTTGCAGGCTTTTTTTGATTTTCTGTATAGGCTGTCATATCAGCCACAAATAAAAATAGGCTTTTTTTCCCCATCTTTGTGTCTTTTATCCATTTTTTCTTTTGTTTGTTTACTGGTGAGGACCATGCTGTTTTCGTGACCCTAGGACACATGTGTTCCTTCTTTTCCTGATCAGTTACAGTATCAAACTGTTATTGGATAATACGTTTGTAGGTACTCTTTTAGGTGGAGGAAGTTTTGAGTTCAGTGAGAGTTTTTAGTCAAGAGTGAGCACTGATGTTTGCCGAAGGCTTTTTCCGAATTGGTTAGGATGATGAGGTAACCTTGTTTTCCATTTCCTGGTGTGGTGAACACAGGGATCGATCTTAAATTCTGTTACCTAGCTTGCAGTGAGCTTTCTCTTGGTATGCTGAAGGAACTAGATATTGTGTCTCCGCCGAATCCTCAGCACTTGGTCCTAGGAGAGAAGGGTCCAGAGGAGTGCATCCTCCCGTCCGCAGTTTCCAGTTACCTCTTGTACCCCCTGTTGTCCAGGAGACTGTCCTGTCCTCACACCTGTCCTCAGCCCTTTTGGATCCAGTGGCAGCCCACGGAAGAGAGCCCCCATGTGAGCTCACAGCTCCGGCTCTTGCCCTCTCCCTGAGCTGGGAACTGAACACAGCAGCATCCTAAGGGCGGGGGGGGGGGGGGGGGGGGCTCTATCCGAGAGTTTGAGCTGATCGATTTTAGAAGTACCTTTTTTTTTTCCATTTTTTTAACTTTATTTAAGCTTTATTTAAACATATAATGTAACCCCACCACCCTCTCCCAACCCCTCTTCCCCCCACCCCCCTCAGTTTGTTTTATGACATTAAGAGTCTCTTTTGGTTTGTCTCCCTCCCGATCCCATCTTCTTTCATTTTTACTTTTCCTACCACCTTAACTCCCACCCCCGTTGCATCTCCACTTCCTCATATCAGGGAGATCATGTGGTAGTTCTCTTTCTCCAGTTGACTTATTTCGCTAAGCATAATACGCTCTAGTTCCATCCATGTCGTCGCAAATGGTAAGATTTCATTTCTTTTGATGGCTGCATAGTATTCCATCGTATATATATACCACATCTTCTTTATCCATTCATTAGAAGTAACTTTTAACTGATTTTCTTTTTAGCCAAAGTGCTTTCACGCCTATAGTATTTTTACAATGACTTTTACTGTAAATACTGTCATTAATTCCTCCTAATAGACTACTAAGTGCCTCTTATTGCTATTATACTAAGGAATTTTTAATGGTTTCTTATATATTTACTTTGCCCACTTTGCCTTTTTCCTTTGTCTATCTTCCTGCTGTTAAGGTTATTGGATAGTCTTAAAGTTTAGTTCTATACATTGTATATATTTTATGGCCGCTCAACTTTAGTTCTTTTCCTAGATTTACTGAGATATATGTATTATATAAGATAGTATAAATTTAAGGTGCAAAATGTGATGATTTAATAACTGTATATATTGCAAAATGATTACTGCAGTAAGATTAGTTAATATATCCATTACCTCTCATAGTTGCCTTTTTTAATGGCAAGAACACTTAAGATCTATTTTCTTGGCAACTTGCAAAGTATAAAATATGTTAGATCCTCGTCCATATATTAGATCTCCAGAACTTATTCCTCTTATAAAGAGAAGCTTGCACACCTTGATCATCATCATGCTCAGGCCCTGGCAACCACCCGTCTATTCTCTGTTTCTATCAAATTTTTTTGTAGCTGTTGTTGTTTTGTTTATTTGTTTTCAGATTTTACACATATGTGAGAACCTACACTATTTATCTTTTTCTGTCTGATTTATCTCATTAGCGTGATGCCTTCCAATTTCATCCATTTTGTTCCAATGGCAGGATTTCCTTCTTTTCAGTGCCTGAATACCATTCTGATATAACACACACACACACACACACACACACACACACACGTATAATCCATATCATATATCAATATGTATCCTCTTTTCTTTATTCATTCATGCAGTAATGCATACTTACATTGTTTCCATGTCTTGGCTGTTGTAAATAATTCTTCAGCGAATGTGGAGGTTCCGATAAAGTTTTGAAGGCCTGGTTTTATTTCTTCAGGTGTATACCCAGGAGCGGGATTGCTGGATCACAGGTCAGCTCAGGTTTTATTTATTTATTTTGAGGAACTGTTTTCCACAGTGGATGTAACAATTTACTTTCTAACAGGGCACAAGGGTTTCTTCTTCTTCACATCTAATCAAAAATTGTCATCTCCTGTCTTTCTCATTGTAGCCATTCTAATAAGTGTGAAATCAGATACCGCGGTTTTGATTTGCATTGATGACTAGTTAGGTTAAGCACCTTTTCATGTACCTGTTGGCCTGTTGTATATTTTCTTTGAAAAATGTCTATCTACTTTTTAATAGGATTGCTTTTTCATTTGTGTCTGTGCTTTGTTTGTTTGTTTGCTATGGAGTTGTACGAGTTCCTTGTGTATTTTGGATCTTAACCGCTTCTCAGATATATGACTTGCAAATAATTTTTCCCAATCCCATATGTTGCCTTTTTGTTTTGATTTTTTTTCTTTACAGAAGCTTTTTAGTTTGATGTAGTTTATTTTTGCTTTTGTTTGTGCTTTTGGTGTCATACCAAAAAATCACTACCAACACCGATGCCTAGGAGCTTTCCCCCTATGTTTTCTTGCAGGAATTTTATGGCTTCAGGGCTCACATTTAATTCTTGAATCCATTTGAGTTAAATTCTGTGAGTGGTACAAAGGAGGGGTCCAATTTCATTCTCTCACATGGGAATCTCCAGTTTCCCCACGCTATTTATTAAAGAGACTGTCCTTTCACCATTGAGTATTCTTGGCTCCCTTATCAAATATTAGTTAACCATAGATGCATGATTTTATTTCTGGGTTCTCAATTCTGTTTCATTGGTCTGTGTGTCCATTTTTTATGCCAACACCATATTATATTCATTGCTATGTCTTTGTGCTATAGTTTGAAATCAGGAAATGGGATGCCTCCATCTTTGTTCTGCTCTCTCATAATTGCTTTGACTATTTGAGGGTTTTTTTGGTAGATCCATATGCATTTTAGGATTTTTTTTCTATTTCCACGATAAGTTCTATTGGAATTTTGATAACCATTTCATTCAATTTACAGATGGCTTTGAGTAGTATAAATGTTTTTACATTGTTAAGTCTTCTGAACCATGAATACAGAATATCTTTCCACTTATGTGTGTCTTCAGTTTCTTTTGTCAGTCTTCTATTTTCAGCACACAAATCTTTAACCTTATTGATTAAATTTATATAATTAAGATTTTATTGTTTTGATGCTATTGTAAGTGAAATTATTTTCCTTACTTCTCATTCAGATAATATGTTGTTGGTGTATAAAAATGCAGCTTTTTAAAAAAAAGATTTTATTTATTTATTTGACACAGAGAGAGAGATCACAAGTAGGCAGAGAGGCAGGTGGGGCGGGGGGACAAGCAGGCTCCTCGCCGAGCAGAGAGCCCAATTTGGGGCTCCATCCCAGGACTCTGAGATCATGACCTGAGCTGAAGGCAGAGGCTTAATCCACTGAGCCACCCAGGAACCCCCAAAATGGAACTTTTTAACATTGATTTTGTATCCTGTAACTTCACTAAATTTGTTTATTACTTCTTACAGGTTTTGGTGGAATCTTTAGTTTTTATGTATATAAGATCATGTCATCTGAAACAGAGAAAATTTTACTTCTTCTTTTCCAATTTGGATGCCTTCTATTTCTTTTTCTTGCCTGATTGCTCTAGCTAGGGCTTCTAGTACTGTATGGAGTTAGAAGCGATGAGAGTGGGAAATTTTATCTTATTCTTAATCTAAGAGGAAAAGATTTCAATCTTTCATCATCGAGTACAATGTTAACTGCAGGCTTGTCATATACAGGGTCTGTTATCTTGAAGTATGCTCCTTTTATACCCACTTTGTGGAGCGTTTTGTTTGGTTTTTTAATAATGAAAGTATGTTCACTTTTGTCAAATGCTTTTTCTGCATCTGTTGAGATGAGCATATGGTTTTTATCTTTCATTCTCTGAATGTGGTGTATCACATTTATTGATTTGCATATGTTAAACTATCTTTGCATCTCAGGAATAAATCCAGATGTGTGATTCTGTCAATATGCTGTTGAATTTGGGGTGCCTAGGTGACTCAGTTGGTTAAGCCTCTGCCTTCGGCTCAGGTCATGATCTCAGGGTCCTGGGATCGAGCCCCGTATCAGGTTCTCTGTTCAGCAGGGAGCCTGCTTCCCCCTCTCTCTCTGCCTTCCTCTTTGCCTACTTGTGATCTCTGTCAAATAAATAAATAAAATAAAATTAAATTAAATTAAAATATGCTGTTGAATTTGGTTTCCTAGTATTTTATTGAGAATTCTTGCATCTGTATTGATCTGAGATATTTTCTTGTACTTATCTATCTTTGTTATCAGTGTAATGCTGGCATCATAAAATGGGTTTGGGAGTGTTCCCTCCTTTCCAGGTTTTTGGAAGAATTTGGGAAATAATGATAGTAATTTTTATTTAAATGTTTGGCAAAATTCAGCAGTGTAACCATCTGATACTGGTTGGAAAGTTGTAGATTAGTGTTTCAACCCACTCAGTTGTTATTGATTTATTCAGATTTTTAATTTCCTCATGATTCAGTCTTGGAAGTTTATATATTTCTGAGAATTGATCTATTTCTCCTAGATTATCCAGCTTCTTAGTACACAGATTACTCACAGTACCCTTTTGTGATCCTTTATATTTCTGTGGTGTCAGTTCTAATGTCTTCTTTTTCATTTATAATTTTATTTGTGTCTCACCTTCTTCTTCTTGGTGAGTTTAACAAAGGTTTGTCCATTTTACCATTGCAAAAAGGCAGCTCCGTGTTTTATTGATTTTTTTCTATTGTCTTTCTAGTCTCTGTTGCATTTATTTCTGCTCTAATGTTTATTATTTCCATCTTTTTATGAACTTTGGGCTTTGGGCTTAATTTGTTCCTTTTTTTCTAATTCCTGGAGGTATAAAGTTAGGTTCTTCATTTGAGATTTTTTTTTTTCTTTAGGCCTTTATGGCTAGAAACTGCCTTCTTACAACTTCTTTTGTTTCACTTAGGTTTTGGTCTGTGTGGGGTAAGCAAAGATAATTAAGATTACAGTTTCATGCAGTTTAGTGAAGTTTCTGCTTGTATCTAAGCATCATTTAGTTCCTCTCCTCCTTCATCTTGACTATTATTTTCTTTGTTATATTTTAGAACTTCTTAAATTTCTTCTTACTTGGTATATAGTGGATATGATTTAGCCATTTTTATTCAACTCGTTCTCATGAGGTTACATTTATTTATTCTTAGAAATATGAGCTATAATTTTATTATCCTATAAACATTCGTACTGACTCAATAGTGCCATGATTTGAAGTCTCAAGGTACTGTGTTTGTTGATCATATCTTTTTAACTATAATGTGCTAGTAGCCTTCCATTTCTATTTATAGAGGCAAATTTTTTTTTCAGGAAGAATTATGTCTCTAACTATATACCTAAAGTAAGAAAGCATATATATTTTTAATACACATTGCTGTGCAGGGTATTTACCCTGAATCTGTGAGCATCACTAGATGGATTATCTGTCTACAGAACCAGAGTCTTATTTTTGTCCCAGGTTAATGTGGAAATGGCTCAAGAAAATATAAGCACTCAGAAAGGCAGGGCTTAAGCAGAGAATGTTTCAGAATTGTAAAATATCTCTTTATGTTGAAACCACCATTTTTTTTTAAGTACAGCAATATCATTTGTTTGCACTTTTTATGTCAGGTTATACGAAGAGAAAAAAAAATTGGAAGTGGGGGATTTGATGACAAAGGCATATATTTCAAAAGAACATGTAGTCAAAAACTCAAAGTAACCAAAAAAGATACGTTTCTAAAGGCAGAAACATTCTGATATATTTGAAATGGCACCATGCAACCCTGCTAAAAACCAATACTCAGTTTTCCTCATTTTAATCACTTAAACTTTTACTAAATGATACTAACTGTGTCTGTTTATCTAGAGTGAGAAGCAGCTTCTGGGAGAGAAGGTGGTCACACTACATCCAGGCTGTTTTCTTAAAAGCCCAGTGACTTGGTAAATACTGTCGTGCTGAGTGACCTGTATGACCCTGAGTCTGAATCTGTTGCTCGACACAGTCAGCTTACACCAATGCTCTGGTCCTAGGAGTAAAGTCATTTCTACCTATTAATTTGCCTTTTATTAATGAAGAATATTTATCAGCACATTAGTCAATTAAAATGTACTCTTGTGATTAAAAGCATATCTTGGGGGCAGCTGGGTGGCTCAGTTGGTTGAGCAACTGCCTTCGGCTCAGGTCACGATCCTGGAGTCCTGGGATCGAGTCCCACATCGGGCTCCCAGCTCCATGGGGAGTCTGCTTCTCCGTCTGACCTCCCCTCTCATGCTGTCTCACTCTGTCTCTCTCTCTCAAATAAATAAATAAAATCTTAAAAAAAAAAAAAGCATATCTTGGAATCTTACAAATAGTTTTGCTGATAATAAGGCTGAGATGAATTTAACCTTTTTGGGGGGGGTATTTGTGAGAGCTTTAAGGAATAACTACTTAAAGGGAGTTTTAACTATGTAAAGTTTTAACTACGTAAAGGGAGAAAACATATTTCTAAACCATTCATTTTGCTGTCACAACAGTTTACTCCCTCACCCCCGCAATATTTGTTATTTTGTAACAGAAGGCATAGAAGCCACCCTCCCGGGATCAGCATATGTTTACACCATCGAGGTTCAGAGTCACGAAAATGGTACTGAAGCCAAGTAGGGGGCTGTCACCAGCATTAGAAGGAAGGTGGCATCTAAGCGACAGGTAGAACTGAACTGATGAGAAACCAAAGAGAACACATCGAGCCAGGAACTTGTCCTCAGCATGCCAGGCTCTGGGCTCTGACTCTTGCTTGATCCTGCCTGGTTCGTTGGAAGTGGGGGGCACTCATTAATAGAGCGTTAGATATCCCCTTCCTTAAAGAGAGAAGGAAATAAGCACTGAAAGAGACTCTTAACCATAGGACACAAACTGAGTGCTGCTGGAGTGGGGGTGGGGAGATGGGGTAACTGGGTGATGATGGGCCTTAAGGAGGACACGTGATGGGTGAGCACTGGGTGTTCTACACAACTGATACGTTACTGGACACGACATCTGAGACTAATGATGTACTGCATGTTGGCTAATTGAATTTAGATGAAAAAGAAATAAGCAAATACTAATTTCTGATACACAAAGTTACTATCTAGGTGTATTTTTGTAAATATTCCCTTGGAGCTGCCCTTATTAATGAATAATACTGTATATCGTCTTCAGGAGTTGGCTCCTTGACAGATACATGCACAAATGCAGACACATTTCCTTTTCTTTGTGATTTTTGTTATCTTTACTACACTAAAGAGTAAGAGAATAGAAAATTAGATGTAGACCTTGTACGAGGGAGCTTACAAAAGATATATCAAACGTATTTAGTTATTATTGCATATAGCGGTCTGAGGATGTCAGGGAGTGTTGAGGATGTATAGGTTTATGTTTTTATTAGAGACTAGATATATGTATGTATTTGCCAAAGTATATATAATACAAAATATATGCAATTGTCAAAAATCCACGTAATACATAAAGAGGGAAATATATTTAATGAAGGTACAAATTTAGTACAATAAAAATGGAAATCTTTGAAAAAGTTTCATAAATATTGAGACTATAGATTGTCCAGGTGAGCAAAGATAAGTGAAAAAAAAGTAATCAAAAATTTTCAACAAATGCTGTCAGAATCATAGACACACACGCAATATCAGTCAAGTTGGGCTTTCAGTGTCGGAATGTCTATCCTGTGGCTTTGTGCTAAAACATGCTGATTTTGTGGGAAAGAGGAATGGGAAAATTAAAAATGACAACACTTTCTCCTCTAACTGCAGGCTTTTTCTCTGTGTTATTTTTCTTTCCTTTAAATTAAATTGCACGATGTGTACCAAAAAAGTCCCACTGTGTGTTTAACCGTTTAGCTCTTTTTTGGATATTACACATGGATGGACAACTTTGAATAATTATTTAATAATTAAAAGTCACTGATAAAACTACACTAATCAGTATTGTTTTCTTAATGATTCAGGAATCACTTTGGAACTTAAAGGATGAAGTCATAATCCTTGATGATCACTGCAATGTGTTTGTTGATAGTGGTTAATTCAAATTACGGTGAATAACATTTAGAGAAATATAAGTGTACAAATACTATTTAATATACAATGTAAATGTATGTTTTAAAAGTTCCTTTTTAAAATGGGATTTTTAAAAATTTTTAATTAACTAATTAATCATTATTTTCTTTCTTTCTTTCTTTTATTTAGTTTTTACTCCAGAACTTTACACTTACTCTGCAATATATTGTAATTGTATCCTAGTATATCGTCTTGATCCTTGATTCTTAGATCTCATGTTTGTTCGCCACATTTTCCTTTTTTGGCAGACAGACCACACAGGACCCCAGTGTTCCTTACTATTGTGTTTCTATGCCCTTGTAGAATTGCTTTTCCTTGAGATGGACTGGACTGTGCTTGCTTGTAACCAGTAGAGTGTGTCAAAGAGGATGGATTGTCACTTTGTGATTGTATTACATGAGCCTGTAACTTCCATCCAACTAGCCAGTGCTCTCCGTTGGTCAAGCTACGGGTTGTGGGCAAGTGGGTTCCCTGACCATGAATTCAGATTGGCCTCCAGCCAACAGCCAATCACAGGCTGAAACTCTTAGTCTAATTCCCCCACAGGAAACAGATCCCTCTAATAATGCCATATGTGAGCCCAGAAGCAGGTATTTCCCCGGTGAGCCATCAGATAAGACCCCAGCCCTGGCTGGCACCATAACTGCCATCTCATGTTTGCCCCTGAATGTGTGAACATGCGTGTGTGTGTGTGTGTGTGTGTATGTGTGTAACTGCAGGGGGGATGGGATGGTGGTTTTTATGTGTAAGTGTAATTCTGCTATCGCTTGCAGATACTCTCAATTAAGAACATGATTGGGAAGATTGGTGTGGAATGAAAAAAAAAATAAAGCTAAATCTCTAAGGATGAGTTTCTGACCTAAATCCATCAGATTAAGAGAAATTGTCAGGTTTTGTTGTTTTTGTTGTTACTGTTTTTAGGGAAAGGATCAACAATTCCAAACACGCTACTTCAGTAAGCTATGGAAACCTATGGAAAAGTGTAAATCTGAGCATTCTTAATTGTGAGTAGTTTTGAAAGTGTGGTGCTGGGGAGAGAACTGACCGCAGGCAGAGTCCGCAGAGCTGTGGCCAAACACATGGTTCTTCCCTGCGAACGGCCCACAGTCGACTCTGGCACACGTTGGGACAGATTTGTGATGCGTTCCTGCCATGTTGCAGCACAGTCGGGGACACTGAACTTGAAATGTGCTGTCCCAGAAGCAGCCAGGTTTATGCTTATCCTCATGGCTACACGTTTTCCCGTCCACAGTGGTATTTCTTAGCCTCATCTAATACGAAGGTACTGATCAGAACAGAGACCCCGAAACAGCTCAGTTGTCAACAGCTCTTTTGTGAATTTACTCAGACCATTTAATGAAAATTCTCATTCCTCATTTACCACACTCGGAATTAAGTATGTTAATTAACCCAACTTTTGAAACTACTACGGAAGTGTGATATTGTTAGAAATTTTTGTACAAGTGAGCATATCCACTAGACTGTGTATAGGGCCACATAAAGTGAAAGTCTTTATGTTGAAAAATCTTATCAGTATTAATCGTGGGTCTCTTAGATATTATTAAACTCAAGTCTTACTCATCTCGTTAAGAATGTCTTAAGTACAGGGGTGCCTGGGTGGCTCAGTGGGTTAAAGCCTTTGCCTTCGGCTCGGGTCATGATCTCAGGGTCCTGGGATCGAGCCCCGCATCGGGCTCTCTGCTCGGCGGGGAGCCTGCTTTCCCCCCTCTCTCTCTGCCTGCCTCTCTGCCTACTTGTGATCTCTCTCTGTCAAACTAAAAAAAAAAAAATCTTAAAAAAAATAAAAGAATGTCTTAAGTACATATGTGGGATTCAGATCAGACAGCTGCTTGACCCTCATAATCTTAGAGTCCAAGAACTGACAGGCAAATTGCTTTTTAAAATAAATTCTCTATAATGTAACAGTTTCACTCTTTATTAACAGTGTTTTAAAATTTATGTGTTTGTATTTCCCAAACTGGTTCCTCAGTGATGTGGGTTTTTTTTTTCCCCATAGTGTAAGTACAAAACTAAAACTGCAGGCTAAGTAAATGAAGGAAGGAGAAAAAAATCAGTCATTTTCAATTGCTGAGCCAAGACTGGTCATGTTAAGAATCTGACTCTCTTTTTGTTTTATGTTTCTTGAAGGCTTCTAATTCTTGCAAAGCGGGGAAACATTTAATTGGGTAGCTGCAATCAAAATAGCTGGTAGGATTCCTTTCTCTGTCATCTTTTTAAGGCTGAGTGGTTTTGAGTAAGTGGAAAAGGATAAAGCAGTGAATACAGTCACTGGGAAGAGAAAACTGGAACAGCGCCGTAGGTGAAGTGCCATTAGAGCAGGGGTCCCCGTGCCCAGGAGACAAGCGGTGGACACGTGGCAATTGGAAGCACATTACACCCTTGCTGCATAATAACAAGAAGCATAACTGGCAGTCAAAATCAGATTCTCAATAAAAAGATGAACAGAACATCAATAATCACCAAAAATGTGCAGAAATCCAGGACTATTAGGGAAGTAGTTGAAAACTAACAAATAGTGTATAGGATATGTGTATTTTTTTTTTCATTTTATATCATTATTCTGAGAAGATATTCATAGATTTCAATACAAACAAAGGTCCATGGCCCAAAGAACATTAAGAAATTCTGACAAAAAGGGCCGCCTGGGTGGCTCAGTCGTTAGGCATCTGCCTTCGGCTCAGGTCATGATCTCAGGGTCCTGGGATCGAGCCCCACATTGGGCTCCCTGCTCAGCGGGAAGCCTTCTTCTCCCTCTCCCACTCCCCCTGCTTGTGTTCCTGCTCTCACTGTCTCTCTCTGTCAAATAAATGCATAAAATATTAAAAAAAAGAATTCTGATAAAGCAATTCACAAAAAAATAAATTGAACCAAAAAGTGGAGAGTGAAAGAAATGACTATTTGACAAATTAAGTTCCAAGTGTCAAATAAGGACCAATAATAACAGTTGTGGGGCATTTCGATTGTGTGGGGACCAGCTGCACCGCAGGTGAAAGAATTCATGTAGGGCAGAGCAAAGGAGGTAGAAGTTTACTGAACACACTGCAAGGGAGCAGCGTTGAGGACAGCAAAGAAGAGACTGTCTGGCAGGTGGTGGTGATGAGGGGCTGCAGTGATAGGGCAAAGTATGGGGACTATGGAATTGTCCCTTTAGTTGGTAACCTTAGGAGATGTGCCTGGTTGTAGGTAGCCTATTGGTTTAGAACCTATGGCTTCATGAGCCTGTTTGCATTCAACTCAGGGGTCGCTGTGGGCCTTTTTGCCTTGTTCACATTTCCATTGCTCAAACCTGTTGCCTAAAAGTGGCCTTTCCATTCTCTGTCAGGGATCAGCAGTGATAGATCTTTGACATTTTGGTGAAGGCCTCATCTTCAGCAGCATCTTCCACTGAGTGAGGGGCATAGAGATGCCCCTACCTATGTATGAGTCAACCTTGGTCAGTTGGGAATTTTTTTGTAGGAATTAAGAAAGACAGAGGCAGCCAAATCCAAGGTAGTCAGCATGTCTGAATCTCCCTAAGTAAAGGACTTACTTCAAGCCTCTATGGGCTTGAAGTTATGGCGGTAGTGTAAGATTCTCAGCACCATGTGGAGAGACATCACGAAAGACAATAAAACAAGATTAATGTCATTATGAGAATGAGAAGTCCAATAAAGAGATCTTTCATAGTTGACCACAATCCTCCTCCAGTCCAGGAGTTTACCAATTACTTAAAGGAGAGGGAGGGATCTTCTATAGCACGGGTTTGGGTATTCATGTCTTCTAGTAACCCTGTCACGGATGTGTCGTGATCTGGACTATCTACACAACGCCCTATTTTAATGACAGCAGAGGTTCCTCCTGAGCTGCAGTCATGGTATCAAGGGACTGTCAGTTTTGGAGGGCCACCTTTTGAATTTGTGGATGACTGCGTGTCAGACTTGGTTAAAGGTGGCTGCTGTCTGCTTGGCTAAAGCCTTTATTTACAATTTTATATTAGTAGAGGCAGCTCCTGGGACAAATAAGGCTAAAGGATCAACCACTGAGAAGCCCTCTTTGTCAGATGTCTGACCTTTACAGTGTCCTAATTCTGAGGAATCAATGGCCAGTGGGAGATAACTTGACTGGGGATATGCACATTCCCCAGTCATTATCCAAACCAATCATAAGGAAGTGGGGTCATCCATTATCTGGACTATATCTAGACAAACTCACAGTTAACCCCATGGAGTGAGGTGCACTCTGGCTTTGAAGGAGCAATTTTGTCTTCCCGGCCACACAGAACTGGTCAGGGTAGTAGTTGATTTATACAGTTGTTGACGAGTCCAGCCCGCTTTCCAGGTTTTCAAGTAATCCTATGTCCATGAGGTCCTGTTTTTATTCCCACAGAGTAACAGCCACAGGGATTGTCTGTCCGTGAGCTACGGTGGCAATTTCTGTGAAGTCTACCTCAGATTGTCTAGCTGAGGCAAACACCAAACATTCAAAGACAATTAATCCGAACTAAAGTTTAATATCCACAAAGGCGTCTTATTGAAACACAATTTTTCTCTAGTTAATCACCCTTGTATCCAAGGATGGCCAAGACAAGACTAGTTCTTTTAAAAACAAGTTCAATTTTAAAAAGCTTGACTGAATTTACATAAACTCAGCAAGAATAGTGATGGATTATATAAACTCTTTAAAATCTGCTTTGCTGAAACTTTTTATAAGGAATCTCTAGAGTGAACTTTTAATAGCCTCTCAAGACTAGAAGCCAAGCCAAATACTTGCCATTAGACATGCTGTAGTATCTGTAGATTGGGGTGGATTTCTCTTCTTGAGGTCCCCAACACATCCTGAGGTTCCTGCACCTGCCAGGAAGTGACAGTCTACAATCCAAGTGTTCTATTGGTTTCATAAAGTCAACCTGAATTCCTTAAAGCTGTCTAGAGGTCATATTTGAGTCTGTGCATGGCTCTCAAATATGACATTCCAGTCAATGCCTTGGTAAAATGACCAACATTTCCAATGGCGTCCTGTTACAAGGAGAGCAGATTCCTGTTGAACTTACACAAATAACTGTAATTGCCATGGAAAAAAGAATACTCATTAAGAGTTTCTGAATTCTGGAGGGTCCAGGTAGGGAGAAAAGTTAAATGTTTCAGGTTATTCACAAAGGAATACTTTACATTTCTGTAAGTCATAGATATTTTAACAGAAAACTTTCTCAGTCTGGAAGAGCTAACACTAAAGAACCAGCAATGTTTCAAATTAAGAGTTATAAAAACTATATCATCTTCTTTAATTTAGTCCTATATTATTAACTTTTGTTCGAATTCAGCTTTCCCACTGGTTCTGGAAATTCTTACCCTGTTCAGTTTTATCATCTTGAAGATATCAAATACCCTATTTGCCAAAAAAAAAAAAAAAAAAAAAAGAATCTCCATGATGACCAAACTCATTTTGTAAGAGCATCAGAACAATAACTGCAAATGACAAAAAAAACCCTCAGCAATGGACATTGTTAAGGGTCTGATATGGGAGTTCATTATAAAGTAGCTGACAAGGAAATCTGTTTTTTTTTTTCTGTGACAACATTAGCATTTTAATGATTAGAATGTGAAGTGATAACCTTATACAAGCATATCTTAAGACTTTAAGGTTTTTATTTAATTTCTAAAATAGTTATAATGTTTACCTGTACAATACAACCTAAGCCTTATCACTATTAGTTTGTTAGTGCTTCCCACATACATTAATATACTAAATAAAGGAGACTAGTTAGTTAAAAAAAAAAAAAAGACTTCATTACAATTAAAAACCCAGGGAAATTTGTTAAAACCCTCAAAAGGTTTTAAAGCACATGACCGAATAGGATTTTAGATCATTATGAGTTTTGAGAAGTTTTAACTTTAAAGAATCCAAGTCCTAACAAAGAAAAAAGTAGAAACTTTAGTTTTCTGGGCAGATAAAGAAAAAACCACCATTGTTTACACTTTCTTACCAAGAGTGGACCAACAATCCAAGAAACTTTGCATTTTTGACATAGAGGAATGCAGAATTTTAATCTCATATCCATGTACTTTTAAAATCTGTTCATTTCGATCTTAGTCCTCACTGACCACACATAAAATTCTTTCTAAAGCTTTCCCTTCACAAGCCTTCTACAACTCTCCTTTGCATTCACATTCCCATCACCACCCTTTTCTCTCTAAATGGCCAGTCTCATTTTAGGAAAAATTACTTTCTTTTACCCCAACAAAAATGTATTCTCATTCCTTGTATCTATTTTACACGTCTCCTACTTTCCTACATACAGTTACTTTTCTTTTTTTTTTTTTTTTAAGATTTTATTTATTTATTTATTTGACAGAGAGAGAGAGAAAGATCACAAGTAGACAGAGAGGCAGGCAGAGAGAGAGGAGGAAGCAGGCTCCCCGCTGAGCAGAGAGCCCGATGTGGGGCTCGATCCCAGGACCCTGGGATCATGACCTGAGCCGAAGGCAGAGGCCTTAACCCACTGAGCCACCCAGGCGCCCTACAGTTACTTTTCTTATCACTTCCATCGATCTTCATTGTGTTTATCAGAATTTTAACTCTTAGCAACCGTAGTCTCCGATAAAAACTAGGTAGTAAACAATTGTGAACTGCCTGTTACACCACGATTCTTTAGACTGAAAATTCATGACTACATTACATAACTTGTAGGAACATGCATTTTTCATAGCACAGTCTTTCAGGAAGGCACAGAGCATGTTTTCCAACAGACCTAAGTATCTTAAGTTTCTCTGCAGTAAGAAGTCAAAAGTAAAGAAAACTTACGTTTAGTAATTAATGTTTCAATATTTTATCTATTTGGAAAAGACTAAGATATCCGATGCATTCCACCGTTTATCATTTAGCAAAACTTCACACGTTAATGTTACCAAAGATTTTGATAGCTATCTTAACAATTACCCATGAGAACATAAGTCATTTTTTTGCTTACAAATTGCAACAGAAGTAACTGTTTACTTTAGTAAACCTTGGTAGAATAAAAGTTTTTAATTTAATGCTGATAACTCTAAAGACATGTCAGTTGTAGTTAAACCAACAAACTTAAATTAGCTTTAATACTGAGTGTATTGTCATTTGCATCCCCTGAACTCAGTTGGTTTGTTCCTGGGGTACCTGTGGGGGAATCTAAAGTGGCCGGTTTGAGTTCAGGGGAGGCCCTGGGCCTTCAGGGGGAGGATGGGAATGATGGGGTGGAAGAAAAAAAAGGGTCATCTAGAATGTCCATGGGGTCACATGGGCCATGAAACCCAGCAAGGTACATTGTACAGGTTTTGCAGAGCTGGGGATTTTTAGGACACTGCCATGAAAGCTTGCATATGTGGGATCTCTGACCATTTGGAGGAGTTCCAGCAAGAGAGATCAAGCTGGAAAATAGTATTATCAAAACAGGTTCCATGGAGGGGCCCATACCTATTGGTCTAGGAGTTTATATTTAGGCCAGAAAACATTACATAAAGATGTGATATTTTTCCCTCATGCTTTGGGGGTTGAATTTTTTGCAGTTTTTAAAAATACAGACCAAGCCAAGTCTGAAGGATTTTTCCATAGTGGAAAAGACGAGCTGCCAATTCCCAAAGGGGTGTCCCATGAAAGGGAATGGAGCTCCCAGTAGTCATTAGGATTTCAGTCAGGGCATCCCACTGGCCTGAAAAAGGAGCAGACCTTATACGGGGCAACTGACGCTACCAGGCATCCTGCTGGGAGGGGTCATAGCAGATGGCAGTAGCATCCCCAGCAACAGAGAATGCCAGAAACATGCTGGCCTAACGGGGTTGGAAAAAGGAGGGGAGGGTGGGACTCAACCACTAAGACTAAGAATGCATTTCCCTGTGGATCAACATGGTGGCTGGATCCATGGAACAAAGGAAAGGGGTGGGGGGCAAAAGAAACAAGGCTGCTGAGATTCAGCCAGCGTCCCTGTGCTGTGTGGATTGACCCTGGGCAAGCTGCAGATGGAGCGGGAGAGGAGAGGGAAGGGGTCCTTCACCCTCACAGGCATGGACAGTCCAACCTGTTTGCTCTCAGACCTTCAGACCACACCAAGGAGCTGCCCTGTATGGAGGCCGTCCATTGTCTGGGAAGTACTAAGGTTAGGCCTTTGAAGGGGTGTAAAGAGAAAGGTGAGGGACAAGGGCAGTCCAGCGCCACCCCCGTTTTCCCCCACACCGTTTTGATCCTCACCAAGGAGTAACCTCTGCCAGAGGCCATTAGTTTTCCAAGGAGTACTAGAGTTGGTCCATGGAGGGAAAGACCTAAGAAATTCCTGGAGAATATGGGGAGAGTCCCAGCCAAGAGGTTCCCCACGCAGGACAACAAATGTGGGGCATCCAGATGGCAGTGCCAGCAGTGAAAGAATTCACCCAAGGAGAATAGAGGAGATGGAACTTTATTTAATAGATTGCAAGGGAGCAGCAGAGGACAGCAAAGGAGAGACCATCTGCCATGAGGCAGTGATGAAGATCTGTAGTTGCGGGGTGGAGTGAGGAGGTATGGGAACGTATGGAATTCTCCCTTTTTCTGGTAACTGTGCCTGGTTGTAAGTAGCCCACTGTTGGGTTAGACTCTATGGCTTAATGAGCCTATTTGCCTTAGCTCCGTGGTCGAGGTGGGGGGGCCCTATTACCTTCCTCAAGCTTACATTGCTGCCTAAAAGTGACCCCTCCAACAATGAATACAGATGAATTAAATTTGCCTAATTACAGATATTCTCAATTTGGATTTAAAATCTAGCTATGCATTATTTACAAGTGACACAATTGATTATAATGACATAGAAATATTGGAAATAAAATAAAAATTTCAGTCTGGGGAAATGCAGGTGATACAAAATATTAACATCAACCAAAGGCAAATCTATGGTGAAAACCATTAATATCTATCAAACACAATACATCAAGACCATGTAATAATTTGAAACCCTATGCCACACATACTGTGGAGCGTGGTCTAGCTTGGTTTAGTCAAATTAAGTATGTGCATATGCTGGAAAACACCAATGTCACTCTTCAGCAAATAATTTCAAATATGTTTGGAAGACAAGGTTTACAAGGACATTTATCAACATGTTTGTGTAGTGTGGAACGGATCATCTTGTCCATCTTGTCCAGGTGAAAGTGATAGAAAGTACGACGTGCAGCACACTGCCTAGAATAAACATTATGTGTGCAAACCAATATAACGGGATGCTAAAAACAATCATTTTTTAAAATAGGAAGAGAACTAGAATATCATGCCATTACATAAATTAAAAATGCATGAACTCCAAACAATCATGCATGTTTTACAAGTTCATATACTTAATTTGGTTTGCATCCATGTGCAGCGCTAGGGGGTTTACCTGCGGGGAAAGGCAGGGATGAGGAGTGGTAATAGGGCCTGGGTAGTGACTCATTCAGGAACCCGTTCATTCATCTCTGGATCACAGACCTGTGATAATAGTGATTGTCATCTAAAAATGTATAATGGACCAGATAAACTCCTGCACCTAGAGAGAAAGAAAATGCAACTAACAGTAGCCCGAGTTTCACGTGTGGTGTGAGGCAACAAGGTCCAAGCAGAGCAACTCGTTTTCTATAAAATCTATGAACATCAACAAAAATGACCAACCAAAGGAAAGATAGAAAAGGCACTGGAGAGTGAATAAGGAGGTACTGTTTTTGTTTGTTTTGTGTCTTGCTGGGAGGTGGGGAGGGTAGTTCACACTTGGAGCAAGCCACCCACCTGGGGTGAGCTTTGCATTGTTTGTGGTGTTTTCTCTCTGGGTGACTGTGGTCACAGTGTAGCCAGGAGGAGAAGAGTTGGGCGCACTAGGGGAAGGACCAGGGTCAATGTATGATACAACAAATCACTCACAAAAAGAGATACATATGTATAGGTAAATATGTATAATATGCTCACTATCATAATTATATTGAGAGTAATGACACCACAGTGAAATAGTGCTGTGCACCCAGTGGGGTAACTGAAAGTCAACATGTACCTGAATATTTATACTTTAACTCACAATAGCCAAAAACTGAAAAAGTCCAAAAATCTGTCAAAAGGCACAAGAATTACAAAATATGGCATATTCCTATAATAAAACAGAGATTCTGATATGGACAAAAATATGGATGAACTTAGAATCATGCTAAATTAAACACAACAAGGAAATGTCTTCTATATGATTCAGTTCACATAAAATTCTTGAAAATGGGAGCTAGTGTAGAAAATGGGAGCTAGTCCTTCATTGTTGGAGGCAAAGAAGACGATTAGCTTCAGTGTGGTAGGAACAGGGATGATGGAAATACTGTGATTTTTTTATCATAGTGGGGGTTTCTGCATATGCTCACCTATTAACGCTCAGTGACTTCTGCACTTAAACAGGTGTATGGCATGGTACATAAATTCTACCTCAAAAAAGATGACTTTAAAAAGTAATCTGAGGGGCACCTGGGTGGCTCAGTGGGTTAAAGCCTCTGCCTTCGGCTCAGGTCATGATCTCAGGGTCCTGGGATGGAGCCTCGAATCGGGCTCTCTGCTCAGCAGGGAGCCTGCTTCCCTTTCTCTCTGCCTGCCTCTCTACCTACTTGTGATCTCTGTCAAATAAATAAATACAATCTTTTAAAAAAAAGTAATCTGAAAAGATGCAATATTTGACAGTCACACAACATTACAGAGAAATTCACATGAGATTCTCTCAGAAGTGAATTATGTATATCGAAAAGAAAGTATAGAAAACTTGAATTATAAATTTAACAAGATATGATCATTTCTATATATTTGTATGTAAAATACACTAGGTCACAAAGCAGTTCTCATTAATTTGAAAGAACCAGTACAACAAACTTGTTTTCTATCACCATAATTAGAAATGATTTAATAATCATTAGCACTATAATTAGAATTATTATAATTCTAATTATAGTGCTAATTATAGAAGCATAATTAGCACTATAATTAGAAATGATTTAAGAGAACATAAAACACATAAGTCTTAAGACTTGAATAAAGTGACTTCTAATTAAATTATGGTTTAAAAAATATTAGTAAAAATAGTATATTTTTAGAATTAAATAAAAATGAAGAGTCTAAGTATCAAACCGAGTAGGATTTGGCAAAGAAGGGAAAAAAAAAGGAGGAAGAATAAATATTAATGACCAAAAAGTTAAGAAGTTAGAGAAACAACCACTGACCCAAGGCATGTTCAAGGGAGGAGATAATAAACAATTACATTAATTTGATCAGGTCAAAGACCAATAATACCACAAAATAATAAAGTATAAAAAAAGAGAAAAATATATATGTATGCAAAAGATACACATGTTCTAAGAGTAGAGATGTGAATAAACAAAAAAACAGGAACAGATTTCAGCAACTTTTTACTCCCTCTCAGCTGTAACAAAAGTAATCAGGTTCAGACGGTTTCGTGTAAACATTTCACCGAACCTTAAAAAAAGTAGTCTTTATGCTTACAAATTGTTCAGGTCATCCAAAATTAGTATTCTTTATGGAGATAGTGTATAATAAGGTGTCATAAAAACTATATTTTTAAAAGTAAATTAAAACATAACTTGAAAGTTACATCTTAAAGGTAAAAGCTATGGATTTCTTTGAATGGGATCCAGAGGAGGGGTGGGTGGGGGGAGGAGGGAGGAGGTGAGAGGGAGGAGGGACCCTGGGATCATGACTTGAGCCCAAGGCAGGTGCTAAACCAACTGAACCACCCAGGTGTCCCTTTTTTTTAAACATTTTATTTATTTAGGAGAAGATCTTAGTAAGATTCAATTGCAGTAGGTTATCTTTGAGACTGTTTACTGAGGGCGCTCACTCCTTCATGAGGACTTTGCCCTTGTGACCGGTCACCTCCCAAAGCGGCCCCACCCCAGTCCCATCATCTTGGGGCTTAAGGTTTTGACATAGGCCTTTTGGCAGGACATAATTGTTCAGACCGCCGCAAATACCCTACCACTTGCCCGTCTTGATGGTTTATGAAGTTCCCCTTGATAATATTTTTACGGGGATAAAGTTTTCTGTAACAGAATCTAGAGAGTCGGTCACTTTCAGGCTTTGTCCCCAGCCTTCTAGCTGTTGTTTCCCTTCCTGCCCATCCATATATCTCTCTATGACACAGAGCGAATTGCAGAGTGTTGAGGGTTTTCCTACAAGGATTGTCTTGCTGGATGAAACAAGCCTGGCTCCTTCCAACTCTAGAATTTGGGGCATTTACTCCTAGAGATTTCAGGGAGATATTATACAGATTCATCTCAAACCTCTATCCTCCCTAAGCCTCAGTCTCTTCATCCGTGGTGTGAGAATAAAAATATCTTCCTGCCTAAACCGGAAGGTGACTGTGAGGGTCAAATTAAGTAATGCAAGTAACAGTACTTTGAAAACCATCAGTTAGGTACAAATGTAATGTATTATACCCCGGGGGTTAGTTTATGCTCAAAATATATCATTTCTTTGTAAGCTATAATCCTATGTCCAGTTCTACTGTTCTTTTTAAGACCCGGCAGATTAGGCCTTACCAAAGTTAAAATAATTATATTCACAAGTGAAAATACTTATCCCTGATATTCAGTTTCTCATACTGGGCCCATTTACCCATCATTCATACTAAAACTCTCTTGGCTTTTAGAATCATTTTTAAAAGCCACAAAAGCTCTTGTACAAATCATGGAAAATGGTTGTTCTGACAACATAAATGTCCCATGCATCAAAAAACACATTAAAATTATCCAAGCAGCTATGAAAATGCATTCAACAGAGGAGGCTTTATTTTTTGATAAGGACCCCTGCAGCAGGAAAAGAGCCTGGTGCCAGTCAGCCCTCAGAGATGGGTAGGGGCACACCAACGCTTCTGAAGGTTCTCCTAATGACAAGAAGCAAGATTCCAAGGGTCCGAGCACAGTAGGGTCTCCAGACAGAGGGAAGCATGATGTCCGTGGACCGATCAGACTCCATCTGTGCACATGGCTTGTAGATTCCAATTTTAAGAAAATAATCACTTTCCAATTATACTTTTTAAATTTTAAGCTGGATCTCTGTATTCTTGATTTTAAAATCAAGGCACTTTTCAATATTTGCTTTAGCTGTCTTTTTTTTTTTTTTTTTTTTTGCAGGACTTTTGTGCTCAAACTACAGCCACTGAGAAGACTACAGTCATTAGAAACATCTTGCTTTATTATGTAGATCTGGCACTACCCACATTTGGCTTTATCACAGGGATGCATCTCACTCATACATAGAGAAGTCCACTCATACGGCCAAAGGAGCAGGTGTTTTATTTCACCACAAAACCCAGATCAGGAAAAACGTGGCATCGATACCACTCTCTGCTGTCCTCATCTTACAGCTTGTTTTTTTAAAAACTAATACCACCTAAATCTTAGACACACAGTAAATTTAAATTTAAGACAAGTAAGATAGCATATTTTGTCCTTAAGGAATTCAAGGAACTTTGAGCAGTTCTGTGGTGTAATATATTTGCGGGTCAGCAGTGTGTGCAGACATATCGCCGTAGAGAAGAGAGGACATATTTCTGTACACACGTATCAGTTTGCTGTTTAAATTCTGTTTGTTCCTCTTGAACCCTGTGCTTCCCCTAACATACATGATGTATCCTGCATTATATTTGCATTGTCTAAGAAAGTGCGTTCTGTAACATCTATAACAAGGGATGAGGGACAAAACGATTCTTACATGAAAACCCTAAAGTATTGCGTATGAATTAAAAATCTAATAATTTATCCCACTTGTTACAAGCCACCCCTGGGTTTCTTCTGTCAGGTTCATAAGTCTCTCATCTATTAATTGTCACTAGAAGTTTTTGCTTATGAGTCTTTAAAGTTCTGTCACATAGAAGGGCGCAGCGGGCATGGTCTCTCTAATGTGATAATTGAATGGAACACAGAGCGTGTCAGGAGTGAAACACGGAGGATACACATGTCTGGTTTTGATTTCCTTTCCGGAGGCTAACCGAAGATCTCTAGTCTGTGATACCGTCATCTCCCTGGCATCCTCCAGTGAGGAAGAGCTCGAGTGTGCATGCTTGGGAGGAAAGTCGCTGGGAAGGCACAGGGGACGGAGAAAGATGCTTTTAAGTCTTAAGAGTTTCAGCGGGCACAGAGGTTGTTTGGAGATGATGTTGTGTGTATGGGAGGATTTTGAAAACGTTGTGCACTTCCCGTGGGGAGACCCACCGGCACTGCCTCCCGCAGCGTACCACAGTTCCATCCCGGCCCTGACCATCCCAACAACACGCGAGTCACCTCCTGTACATTTAGGGGCAAGAAACAAAAGGATCATCCCGTGTGTTTGATAGGAGAGAAAGCCCAGGAGGCCTTGCCTGGGCTTAGATGCAGCCGCTGAGGGCAGGAGCAGAGGGGCCGTGTTGGAAGTGGCGTGAAGAGCAGTGCACACGGACACAGAGACAGCCCTTGCTCCAGCCGCCCCCCGCCCCTGATGTTCACGCACGTCTCCGCAGCAGCAGGGGCAGGCAGGACATGCTTTTATCAAGGGAAAGCAAGAGAAAGACGGTGGGTTCGATCTCCACGTGAGATTTAGATACTGAAGAACTCTTCGAGGGATATGTTTTACCAGGCACTATGACCCGTTTCAAGCCGAGCTTCTGTATTCCTTTTCCTCAGATGTCAGCTTGGGCACTCCACAGTCTAGGAAATACATTGCAAGTGTGCTGTACCAAGACAATTTTGACTTGCCTTTTACTCCTAACGTGTGTCTGGAGAAAGACACCGATGTTCATGTGAAAGCCATGGCTCTTGATTTAGCGTGGGCACTCCTCACTAGCACAGACCATCACAGCACTGTCCTGCTTCATCTGTGAAAGTTGTACTTCCTGGTCGAGAGTTTGCAACTCAAATGTCCGGTGGATGAACATGGGGAGGCATTTCGTTGGATAACAGACGTGTTGGATTCATTTCATTCAAACAAACCAGATTCAGTTGACTTGTACTGTGATCCACTTCCTGCAGCAGATCAAGTGATGAGTCAATGACAGTGACAGCAAGTTTCAATAGGTACTTTGATCGAAAAATGTGGTTTTAAGGTGTCTTTTGATTTCTGTGAAGATTTAATGAAAAGGCAGATTGTTGGTATGGTGTCTGCACACAAACTAAGGTTTGCTCCTCTGTGTGCTTGTTCAGTAGACAATGCAATGGTAAAATTGGGCAAATTCCATTTACTCTCTAACATTCTTATCCATGAAAATGAGCAGGTGTTACCTGTTAAGTATCCTGCTCACAAGCAGTGTCCTGCTGCTTAAAAGGTGCGTATTTTGCTTACCCATGATATCAAGGCTTTCTAAGAAAAGCTTTTGATCCATTTAAAGTTTGCTTAAACTATGCAGAAGTCCCTTTCTGAGATTACTGACTCTACTGAAATGGAAGGAGATGACCTTGTGTGTGCAACTACAAGTTGGTTGTGAGTGCTTTTGGCCATAGAGAAGATACTACATGACTCATCTGCTATAAAGTCATCTGCTCAGAGTTCATAGAAAGTGCATCCTTCTCTACTTGGATAGCACATTGAGGATGCTAGTGGAGAAAGTTCTAGAAAATCAAACATTTATATTGCTGTTTCTCCAAAAATGGTGAACTTATCTTTGAAGAGACCATAAGATACCTAGAAAGGGTAAACACCAGCACCTGAGTTGTTCAGCTGGAGGTCATGTTTGATGTATAGGTTGCAACAGAAACTTACAGAATTAAACAAACAAACAAAAACAAAAACTAAGGGGGGAAATTGCTTCCAAACTCAAAACAAACTATTGAGATAGGGTAGTTGAATTAAACAGGACATTCTAATTTTTTTCATTAAAACTGCAAAATATTTGGAATCTAACTTCAAGTTCACAAAATGAGGTGGTGCTTGTGTTTAAAACCATGTTCTCTGAGAAGGAGCGGGCTTAACGTCTGGTGACAGCCAGTGTGGTTCGGAGTGTTTACAAAGGGTTGCTGCTTTAGGTGTGAATGTGTACATGGTGGAAGTGGGCGCATATGTGACTGACAATCAGCTCTTCCACCACAGCGAGCTTGTGGACACAAAGTGGATGGATGAGTCTGGAGAGCTGGAGACTAATCCCTACTCGTCAAAAATAGGGTGTTGCTAGTAAGTAAATTTCTAGGTATTTGATGCTCAAATGCTTTTATGAGGTTGATGTGGCTTGACGTCATCCCATCGGACCAATGCCAGGAATCGGACCAATGTCAGGAATCGCCCACCGGAATTTGATGTTGGACTCCTTTCAGTTTTACCACCGTGTAAGAGAAACACTGGAGACACTAAGCTCCTACAAAAGGAACTAGAGGAAACTTTCCACCAGATTATGGGACGGCGAGAAATATATCATTGTTATATTGTTGTTAAATACTCGATCGGTTCTATTGTATTTATATTACTTTAAAAAAGCATGCATTTTTAAATACCTGGGTAGTTCAGTCTGTTAAGTGTCTGCCTTAGTCTTGGGTCATGATCTCAGGGTCCTGGGATCGAGTCCCATGTCTCTCCCTGCTCAGTGAGGACCCTGCTTCTCCCTCTGCCTCTGCCCCTCCCCCTGCTTCTGCTCTCTTTCTCTCTCTCAAATAAGGTCTTTAAAAGAAAAGACATACATTTATGTATCTTAAGGATATACAAGGATATAGCTTATACATTTTAAATATCCATGAGGACTTTAAAGAATAGACACATCTCTGCCTCAGAGGATGGAGAGAAATATAAAATACTGCTATATTTTCTCACATATTATTAAATTAACCCTTTTATTATTACTAATTACCACTGTCTTAATGTTGCTTAAATAATAGTATTGACGTACATAAAAGCCAGTACTGCAGAATAATATATAATTTCAAATAAAATCCTATTTTTAATATTTTATATTGACTTAATAACATAGGTACATAATCATTATATATGACACTGTGATGATCTTTCCGGCATATCTGTGGGATTATTATTCAATTACTTATGCCGTATTTATTCTTGGAGACTTGACACGATGTCCTTTTTCTCTGAGGAGTTCTTTTCTGCTGAGTGTTTGGCAAGCATTAAGGGCGGGCAGATTCAGGCCTAAACCGTGGCCTGGTATTTTTGAGACTATGCCTTTGGAATTCAGCACTTAACAAATGCATATGAGTGTTGCCTGAATTATGGTCCTGAAAGGGCACCTTTGTTTCCCTCAGTGCCTCTGTTCTCCCCTGACCTTCAGCTCCTTCTGGGGTCAGGCTTACTGAGATATCTCACAGGTAACCCATCCCTCCGCGGCCTCTCTGCTTTGCTTCCTCTTCTCTGTAGAGCATTCCCTGACCTCAGGGTTTTCTTTTACCTCTGTATTCTGCTTTTGCTTCCTTGTTAGCCTCCAGGGATTTCCTTTTAACTCTTACCCGATTAGGCGTGAATTTAAAATATGTTTATTTTTACATTGTATCTATCACATTTAGATATTTTTTACGAGATCCCCTTCCTCCCTAGGAAATATGGATACTCTGTTACCTGAGATAGAAACAAGCAAATATTTAAGTGATATTAAAATGCTGTCAAGCTACAGAGTTTGGAAAAAGTCTTTTTTTTTTTTTTTTTTTACTGGGTTGGAACGATCTGATTTAATGCAAGAAGTTTGAGGCTGAGGGAGACTGTTGTGCGGTATTGAAGTCTGCATTACTTTAAATAATCAGAGGACACCCAGTGTACACCAGGTTGAAATTAGGCTGAAGTCAGAAGGGATTGAAGCTTTCAGTGCTCAGGTGGGGACTCGTTTAGTAAGAAAGCAAATCAGCATCAAGGACCAAAGAGACAGGAAAGACCTAGTATCATTGAATTCGGCAGTTCTGATCACCAGTGCACATTAGAAATTTCAAAATACCAGTGTTAGGGCCCTACACTAAAGGAATAAAATCCAGATTTCCAGGCAAGTTGTATTTGGGGGCTTTGAAATGCCCCTCCGTTTATTCTACTGTGCTTATCGAGTTGCAAACTATGGGATTTTAAGAAGACTTGATGTTTGATGGGTTGAGAGCTTAGAATGAGCAATGCCTTTGGGTTTTTTGCTGGAAATCCATTTTGGGTAGTAAAACATTCAGTTTCTATTCTGCTACTGTTTTCATTTCCTCAAGTTTTTGTTGTGGAGGTTGTAGTATGCAAGTGCATGAAAAAGAGATAAATTTTTCCTAATGAGAAAAGAAATCTCGCTAATGCTTAGTTCTGCTGTATTGTTTTTAAGAATCTGAGCTAGAAATAAGTGAAATTGCACTTTTTATTTGTTCTATTGAGTTATTTTTATAATCTTGGATTCAGAAGATTGAAAGGTACATTCTTCACCTGGATCCCTGATGACTATAAGTGACACGCGTCAGTTCGCAGTGTCGTGTTTAAAAGATGGCATTTTCTCCTCAGATTATCAACCCTTTCTCCTAAGAACGGTGGAGCAAATATTTAATATTGTGGTTTTGCAGGAAACAAAGTCTCAGTGCAATACTGTGACATGACTTACATGGTTTGCACTTACAGTTTCTTTTTTTTTTTTTTTTTAAAGATTTAACTTATTTATTTGACAGAGAGATCACAGGCAGGCAGAGAGAGAGAGAGATGGGGAAGCAGATCCCAGGACCCCGGGATCATGACCCGAGCTGAAGGCAGGTGCTTTAGCCCACTGAGCCACCCAGGCACCCCTGCATTTACAGTTTCAATGTGCAAAGAGGCGATGTGATTCCACGTACTTTAAAACTGCTGCCATCTTCCTCTAAGGTGTGTTGGCGTTTGTTGCTTAAAATGCTCTGTGTCAGATTAACTCTGTTTCTTCTGACAGATGCTCACTGCTTCAACATAGCCCGCCTTTCCTGGTCTGTGTAAGCGAGTGGACGTCCGAGTGCAGGTAGCGCGTGTAGACGGGCTGCAGGTGCACCCATGAACGCTCGTAAGTGCAGCGGGGGGGCTCCCGAGTCCAGTCGTCTTCATTCCCTTGCGGTGCGGATGCTTCTTCCTTCCTCTCACATCCCATAGTGCGTGTGCTGGCGAAGCTTGAGTTCGAACATTCTGGAATTCTCCCTCAGCATGCCTGCGGTTTCTGGTGGCGTTCCTACTGTCTTGCCTTCCCTTCCCGCCTCTGCCTCTCTCTCCCAGCGCAGAGCTCCACCCCTGCTCAAGGACAGGTCCCCTTCCTTTGTCTTTCTGGTGCAATGATGTCTCTAAAAACTACCCTCAGATCTCTGCGGCTTTCACAAGACATGTGAAGAAAAACGTTTGGGATGCAGGAAATCATATCCCTCGTAACAAACTCTGGTTAAGTTCAGCATTTTCCTGCAAGGAATAGCAGAGTCCCAGCATGCTGTGGACAGACTTGGTGGGGAAGCCTAGTGGTTCCTGATGAAAATTCAGTCTTGAAGTATCTCAAAGTATCATAACGTTTTGGCTTTTCAAGGGACACCTAACTAGCGAATGGCAAAGCCCAAAAAGTAGACCCCTCGAATCTACGGCTTCTGGTGTTTTCTCTTATGTCACCAGGTTGTTTCCTTTTACACACGGTATTCTTTATATAAAGCATCATGGATGATCACAGATTCTTTCTTTCTAGAGCATGCACACACTCGCACACAGACTAGCCAGTGGGAGTGCGCTGTTTAAAAGCCACTCTCAAAAACAGGAAAGATTTTTCTTTTGTATTTCTTTTTTAACAATGGGGAGTTAAACAGAAATTGTCATCGCTACATATTAGGTCACAGTGATGTAGATAAAAACTATACACACACACACACACACACATATGTATATATATATATATAATCTGTCTTAAGTACTTCTGCAGTATGTCTGTAAGTAATTGGTAACACCTGTAGAATCCATCTGACAGCATCCCTGGACTGTGGGTGGGAGCGAGTTGAGTTGATCCAAGTTACCTGATTCTGATGCAGGATCATGAGCCGACGGTTTCCAACGAATGTGCAGAATCATGAATTCCCACCCATCAGCGTCAGCGGCCAGGTGGCGTCCGGCGGACAGTGTTAGTTATGGCCAGCTTAGCCGTCACCCACATCGACTCCAGATGAAGTGAAATGTTCGCAGCTAACAAAAACTGGACTGTGATTTCACTCCATTTTTTAGGTCCAAATAAAAACTAAGACTGTGTGTCTCTTGGGAGCGATGTGCATTTAAATATGATATCTTTCCAGCATAGTTCTGAACTGCCCCTGGAGAAGAGGCACTGATGCTCATAGATTGGACTCGGAGAGAGATCATTTTTTTTTTTTTTAAAGAAGGGAATTCTTCCTGATGAATCCATGCTAATTATACATTTGCTAGTATGAGATAGCCTGATTATCATTGTGCTTTCAGCAATGTGTCTGAAAAACAATGGGGATGCCAGGTACTCCTGGAACATCAAACCCTGATAATATTTAGGATGCAGGAATTAGACTGATCGGGTGAGAATGGTTGGAACTTGAAAGGATGTATTAATTTAGATCATATGATTCTTCACAATACCCATGGACTTATTTCTGAAATGTTAAATATATAGGATGCCATGTAGAGAGCGCAGGTTTACGAGTGAAAAACTTAGGTTATTTCCCTCTTTATTTTCATTATATACATTACAGACCTCATTTATTTTTAAATTTGGTTAGCTTTTAAGTTATAAATTACATGGCTCAATATTTCAGAGATATAATTGGATATTGAGGGAAAGCTCTTCATACCACTGGCAGCTCCATCCACCTAATTCTTGTCTTACAGGTCATTAACATTAATCGCTTTTTGGTGCATTCTTTGAGAAACGTCTAATACGTGTACTTACAAATTCATAATACAAATCTATTTATATAAATTTTGTATATTCAATATGCAAATGCACATATGAATAATCGTTAATTATTTAGTACATTTTATTAAGTAGGATCAATAAGTATAATTACTTTAATATTATTATGTAATAATTATACATATATCCATATAAAATAAGTGTGCAGTATAATATATAACCATTATATATAATTTGATTATATGTATTATACATCTTGTGTATATAATATTCCCCTACTTAAAAAAGGATATCATACTATAACACTCTTGTGGGGCTTGCTATTGGCAATGAGTAGTTCTTGGAGGACCAACTGGAAGGAAGGTCCTGGTCTGGAGGACCATTCCATTTCATTACAGGAACCATTCTCGTTCTTTTCTGTAAGAAAATAAAATCTTTTGGGGCAGAGGATACCTGTCGACAAGCATTTTGATTTCTCATCTCCTGCTACTACAGACAGTGCTGCGAGGAGTAACCGTGCGTGCATGCATGGCTGTCTTTCCACGCTTGTCATGAGAGTTGTACGAACTGGATTCTGTTCGCTCTCTGTCTCTTTGCTCATCTGTGAAATCAGGATAGTAGTGCCCATCGCACGCGATGACGGCGAAGCTGCAACGGCATGGAATGTCTGCAAAAGTGTAGGCGTAGAAAACACGTACTAAATAGTAGTCGTCATCACAGTGTGTGTTGTGGAGGCTATTGTAACACATGCATTTCATTTCTTGACAGCAGAACAAACCTAGGAATTTGTCTATTAGAACAATTAAAGCAGAATTTGAGACTTTTATAAAGCTCGAGTCTATTTTGGTCATACATGTGTTGTGAGTTCTGCCCAACTACAATAGAAGGTAGAAGAATTTTCTAAATAAATGCTTAATTTGGGTTTTTGCATAAGAAAGACCACCTTTACTCATAGTTCTTCTGTGATATCTGTCATTCACCCTGAAGCTAACTTGAACCTGGACTCCTTTTTCCTGTTCTCTAGTGAGTTAAAGATCTGTCAGCTTCACATCTGATGCTCAGTATTAGATAAATAATATTTCTAAAGTAGTTCCTTGCTTTTCTGAGTACAGGTGGCTAAATGGAAAATACTAACTAGAATTTTTTAAATTAGAAATACATGAGAGGAACGGTTTTGAGCCTTCGGGAGACCACAGATGTTAAAGATCTATTAAATCTCTGGTTTCCTTTTTTTCAATTTCATTTGATTGAGATGATGGAAAGTTAGCTGGCATTGATGTGGAAAAATAACTTGCCAAGAAGAAATTATTTGGAAAGATTACTAATATGAGTCTATATTTTTCAGACCCTTTTTAATAGCCTCTGAGAGGAAAAAAAAATGCACAGCCTGCTGATAACCAGTAAGCGTAAATACAAATCAAAAAAGAAAAAAAAATGATTTCTTTGGTGCAAAGAGAGAGAGACTGCTCCCTCCCCTTTTCTTACAGCATTTTCTTTAGAAAACTTGTAACTGTAAATTCTTTCACTGCCTCTTTGGGATGTAAATCTTTAGATAGACCTCTTGCCAGTTACACTGTCCAAGAACGTCTTTCTCAAGGACATGGGGGTGCCCTTTGAAATGCAGCAAAGGAGATAAAACCCCACCTCCTGGCTTCCATGGAAGCATAGGAAACAACTTTAGTGGGCACCTTGCTCCAAGTTGCAAAACTGCCTCTTACCAGAAAGATAGGAGAAGCGCAATTTTCCGTTGGATAAAGCCAAGTAGCCGACAGAGATGGTGACCTGAGCTAACAGGTGGACTTGGACGAGCTCTGTGTGACAAGTGGTGGTGTTCAGTGCTTCTGTTTGAAGGCTACTTAGTCTTCATCTGGGGGGCGTGCAGGATGGGTTGTATCTAGTTGGTTCTGCGAAAGGATGCAGTATCTTTCTCCAGCTTCTCAGCAAATGATCTGGGATGCATCACATTCTAATTTAATGCTTATTAATGATAACAGTTGTTTTCCTTCTTTCCTCCTTTTGTGGAGAATATTTCTGAGGTGAAAGGAAATTTTGTTTTTAATTATATTTTCTCGGTCTAGTCTTTAGAGTTATTAAGATTGCTAGAAGAATTCTTCAATAACTATCATCCTTGAAAGGTCTTTTTAAATATATGTATATATTCTATGAAATATATAGATATGTGGATTCTTTGAGTTCATAGCTTTCTTTTTGGTTAGAATCAGGAAATCAGTTTAATCCTAAAAGTTAATGGGGGACAATATGTAATTATTCTATTGCTGTAAATTAAAACTTATAAGATGTGCTCATAGTGATTGATATTCCATTAACATTCAATATACAAAGGCACCTACAGAAGTACTGTTTTATTTGTAAAAATTACATAGTTTTTTCATGATCCATGATGAGCAGTAGATATGCAAAGTTAATATATATGTACATTTTAAAGCCCCTTTTGTTAAATACCCCTTTTGTTAAATGTCCGTTAAAATTCCAGTGCTTGTGTATGAAGGTTTCAAGAGGAATAAGCCAGTCAGAGAAAGACAAATATCATATGACGTCACTCATGTGGGACTGAAGAAACAAAAGAGGTGAACATAGGGAAGGGGAAGGGAAAATAAAATAAGATAAAAACAGAGGAAGACAAACAACACTTTCATCAAAGCTATGCATTATTTTTTTTAAATATCCCATTATTACTATTTATTATCTGTGTAATCAGCCTTTGTGTCTTTGGATCTGGACATTTGAATTTGGATATGTGATGTAGTATCCTCCTTTATATTGCTGTATTTGATATGCCGATACTGTGTTCAGGAATCTGCATCTATATTCGTGGGAGAAATTGGTGCATATATACTTTTCATCCTTGGGAAGTTCGGGTGTCAAGTTTATACTTTCCTCCGATAATCAGTCCTCTTTTACGAGATCGGGAAGCATGGCCATAAAATTGCTATTTCTTCCTTAAATGCTTGGACAAAGTCTCCTCTGCTAGGAACAGTGTACGAGGCTCGTTTTATGGGCGTCCATCTGTATCGCTGCTATCGTCCAGCTACCCACCGGTCACCAGCTTTTTAATAATTTCCACCTAAATAATGAATATCGGGACAGTGCACTTTACGTTTTCCAGCGTGCCCATCGTTAGCAAGAGTTCCATCTCTTCTGCAGAAAACAGAACACGATACAAACAAACGCGCATATTCCAGCGCAGCGTCCAGGTGTTGCACGCACAAGCACGGGGGTAATCTGAACATCTGCTGACCTACAGGGGACACCGCCGCTGTCGGAAGGTTCCTTGTGGCTCTTCCCGGTACATACCCGTTCTCACACCCCGAAGGCAGCCGCTCTTTTGACTCATTTTTCTGCTACAGATTAGTTTCGCGGCTTGTGCGAGGCTCTCCGCACAGAGCACACTGTGTTTGAGATTTCTCCCCAGTGTTGGTGTATCAGCAGGTCGCGCTGGTTTTGTTGTCGTCCTGAGCAGTGTTCATTGCATGACCATTGCAGCGTATCCACTGAGTGTCACACTGACAGACATCGGGGTTGTTCCTAGGTCTTTTTTCTGAACATGTTTTCATTTCTCTGAAGTAAGTCCCTAGGATCGGAATTGCTGGTTTCCAGACGACGTCTGTGTGGATAAGAAACTGCCAGATCTTTTTCTGAAGTGGTTATAGCATTGCAGTCATTGAAATCTTCAACCACACTCGGTGTTCAGAAATGATACTCTGGTGATACTCTAGCGATACTAGCGGTATTAATTTCCATTTTTATGCTGAGCGGTAATGTGCACTTTTTCCCGTGTTTTTTGCTCATTTGAATAACTCCTTTCTAATTTTTTAATTGGGTTGTCTTTTCTGAACATCACACTTCAAGCTCTTTATGTATCCCGAATACCTATCTTTTGTTGGAGACATAATTTGTGAATCTTTTCGTCAAGTCTGAGGCTTGCACAATCATTTTCAATATGCTTCTACACATAAGTTTATTGTTTATTGTTTTCAAAGTCTTTACTCAAATTCCAGTTAGTTGACATGCGGTGTACTATTACTTTCAGGAGTACGGTGCAGTGATCAACACTAGCAGCACCTCTCTCTCTTTTTTTTTCCTTGCACCATCATGTTTTCCTTACACAGTTATGCTTTCATGACTTCTAGTGACCAAAGTTTTAATTTTGTTAAAGTCTCATTAATTTTTTTTCTTTTACTGTTTCTGATTTCCATGGCGTCTCTTAAGAAAGTTGGCTCATCCTTCAGTCATGAAGATATTCACCTAAATTTCCTTCGGGTGCCTGTATAAGTTTCGATTTATAACGAGGTCTATATTATATTAATTCCTGTGTCGGTGCGAAGAAGTAGCGAAGATTTATTTTCTTAGCTGAGGTGAAATTCTCATAACGCAAAAGTACATGGACAGTGGTTTATAACCACCAACTCTGTTTAGCATCCAGCCATTTTTCTTCACCCCAAAAGGACACTCCCATCCATTATGCAGCTGCTTCTACTGTTGTTTCCCCAGCAACCAGCAGCCACCAATCTGTGTCTGTGGCTTTCACTGTTCTGGATGTTTCGTATCAATGCAGTCATGGAATATGTGACCTTTAATGTGTGACTTCTTGTGGTTGGCATCACTCCGTGAGGTTTCTCTCCGTTGCACGCTGTGTCAGCGCTCAGTCATTCTTACGGCTACATAATATTCTGTTGCACGGATAGACCACAATTTGTTTATCCACGAGTAAGATTTATTCTTCCCATTAATATTTAAAGGTTATCCCTCCCTGCTTATCAAAAAGACTTTCCTTTGCCCATTGAACTGATTTGGTGCTTTTGGTAAAAAAAAAAACAAAAAAACACGTACATGTGGGTCTATTTCTGGACTCTCTTATTTTCCATTGATCTATACTTAAATCGTCATACTTGTACCATATTGTCTTTTTAAAATCCATTTTATTGAGGCATGATCGCATTAAAAGCCAGGCATATTTAATGTATAGAGTCCGACGAGTCAGGAATACGTATATACCTGTGAAACCCATCATCACAACCGAGGCCGTAAAAATATCCATCATCTCCAAAGTTGACTCCCGCCTTTATTATCATTACTGTTATTTTTAGTTCTGACAATATTTAACATAAAGTCTACACCATCAGCAAAGTTTTAAGTATATAACACAGTGTCGTTAACTGTGGCATGATGCTGTGTGTGTGGATCTCCAGGACTTACCTTGTCTAACTGAAGTTTCGTACCCCCTGACTAAGGCGTCTGTGTTTCCCCTTCTAGCCCCTGAAAACCACCAGTCCACACTGTTTCTAGGAGCGTGACTATTTTAGAGTCCTCATATAAATGGCATCACATTTTATTTGTCTTTCTGTGTCTGGCTTATTTCACTGAGCACAAGGATCTCCGGGTTCATTCATATGGTTGCAGATGTCAGGATTCCTTCCTTTGTAAGGCTGAGTAATATTCTCTCTCTCTCTCTCTATATATATATATAGATATATAGATATATATATATATACAGGCTGCCTGGGTGTCTGATATATATATCTACACATATCTATATCTGTATCTATATATATATATATTCTTTATCCATTTTCTTTGTCCATTCTTTTGTGGATGGATACTTAGGTTGCTTTCATATCTTGGTTGTTGTGAATAATGCTGCAATGAACGTGGGAATGTGAGAATCTCCTTGAAATCCTAGTTTCAGTACCTTTGGATATATATACCCAGAACTGTGATTACCACATTGTCTTGATTTTATAGCTTTATGGTAAGGCTTGAGGATAGACTGATTTTTTTTTTTTCTTCTGTCTTTGGCTATACTGGGTTCTTGAATTTCTGTGTAATTTTAAGAATCATCATGCTAATTTCTGCAAAAATCCTGCCGGTGTTATGGTGGGGATTATACTTAATTTATTTTATAGATTTATACTTAATCTATTTTCTATTATTATTATTATGTATTATATAATAATGTTATATATTATTATTATTATTTTATTAATCTATTATTTATACTTAATCTATTTTCAACTTTCTGAGGAACCTCCGTGCTGTTTTCCAGAGGGGCTGCGCCAGTCTGCATTCCCACCAACAGTGTAGGAGGGTTCCC